>LQRL01165260.1:0-10563 GCA_001703475.1 Hydroides elegans
ACAGCAGTCTTTGTAACGAAAGTTTGACCGGCCCCTTTGTCCTTTTGCATGTGCAATTTGGCCATAGAGTATATCCTTATGATTGCTTCCATCATCCATTCTACGGACATGGCATAACCAACGCAGTCGTCGCAGCCTTAAAAGGCTATATATAAGACGGGATATTAGTTGTTTTAGCACTTTTTCATGCGTGATTATGCAAGGATATTTTCAAAATGCAGTTTTGGCAATACATATGGAAACTATTGAGTTGCTGCTCCTATTACGTGTATGTGGACCATGTTCTGCTACCATATAATATGGTACTTAATATACATGCTTTATATATTGCTATTTGAGTATTTGTAGTAGGTTTGCAATTTGTTTCAAGCACGTTTCAGAGCCTATCGAACGTCGAGGCAGTTTAATCAAAGCGGATGTTTATTTTCTCGCAAATGATGCAATTACGCTTACTGTTGAGCGGAGGAAGCAGAATTTCTCAAGCACTTCAACAGGTGAAGTGTTGAGTTATATGACAGGTGGAAGTGGTATTTCTTGCCCCAAGACAATGATCCATCAAATGATGTAGTTTTTCCTAACTGTGCGCAGCAAAGACATCATCGTCAGAAACCAGAATGACCTGAATTATGACTTAGCTTGGTCACTGCAAAGATTCTTTTTATATCAAATAGCTTTACGTCAGATCTAGTTTGTATATATATATGCCTTCGTTGTCTGAGTCGAATGCGTAATAGAGCAAACGCGAGAAGAAAATGAAAAAGAGTATCAAGTACACCATCTTGTTTCACTCTATTGAGAATGCCGTACAAGTCGGAAAATGTTACATCAATGTTCACTGAGTACATCATGTCATCACGGAATAAGTCCAAGTAGCTTAATATGACATCATCTCCGGGCTGAGAGTGCAAAAAAGCGTCCCTTCTGACCATATTGAAGGCCTTAATGATATATACAAAGGGGATATAATGTTATTGTTAGTCTTCATCATTTTTTTGTTCTTGTCAAGAGAGGCAATGGTTACATCCTTTATGTCTTGCGGAATGCGACTTTCTCCCTTACTACGAATAAAAAGGATGTGGAGATGCGGAAGAAGAACGTTCTCACCACATTTCAGAGCCTCGACAAGAATGGGGTCTTTACCCGGGGCCTTACCTCTTAAGATAAAATTGTCGCGAGTTTGACTGAGCTATCCATATCAAGTAATAACATTTGATAATTGTCGGCCTTTGAGGTTTTGCGTCGATTGCCTCGTCCGCCACTACGAATATTCTCGAACATAGTTTGCATAAGTGTTTAATATATCCTTTGAATTGTATGGAGTTTTCGGATATCACTTCGCCATCCTTTGTCATTGAATGGATATGAATCGATGTTATTTTTCGAATCTTAAAGTAGCATATATGGAAGATTTGTGTAGCACGAGCATTCATTTCATTGCACTATCGAGCATCAACCCTAGGTTATGCACGGATTTAGCCGATCAAAATGATAAATGTATATGTTTAAACATAGAAATCATGAATGTGTTTCTTATTATCGTATAAATGAATAATTTTCAAACAAATAAGCTTGTTCGACATTTAATTATGTGGGAACGGGTACTTCCATTTTAGGGGGAGAAAACTAGAAATTGCTTGAAGTATATACATGCTTAAAATAGCATGTGATTTCAAAATAAAAGTATGGGTTAAAGCATTACATTTTTTTTATCTTTGTGGTTTTAAGTGTGAACTATTTATTTTCATTCCATAAAAATTCAATTTCAATTTTCAGATGGGTTTCCTTATATATTATTAACAAATGTGATTCCCCTTAAATGGAGATTTCCTCGAAATTTATTTTTTGGGAAATTTTGAACTCCCTTATGTAATTTGAAAATAGTGAAATATGTGTTACCATAGAACATGTATATGTTAACATATATGTTATAAAAGGCTATAAAAACGAAAATACATCGCTTCAAGCCAATAGGTATGATGTAAAGCCTTTATTATTAGAAACCATCATATATTAAACTAGATTTTTAAATATGTGAAGCGGGATACAAACGAGGCCAGATAAAACAAGATAGAGAACAAAAACTACAACTGAAATTATTTGTATGAAATATCTGATAAGTAAAAAATGGTTCGTTTGGTACATAGACCCCTGGACAAGTAGAAGATAATTGTATCTTAAGAACGCCTCTCTAAATAAAAAATAATCTTGAAAATAAACAAAGCTCATCTTCCTAGAAATTAACATCTGTATGACGGTTAAATACGTTAGGTTAAATATTATAGGAACTTTGAAAGATTTCATTTTTGATTATACAAAATATACAAATTTTGGAAAATATATTTTTTATCACTTCTGCGTAGTTTCAATTGTTTGTATCCCCTGCTTTTATAGTTGACTTAGATATCATTTTCTAAGTTACAAAATAGTGTAGATGCGCTTATCTCATTTGAAAATTAGGGTGGCCCTCTTTATTTCAAATTATGAGATTGTCCCAAAGTTTAGGGTCGTGTTCTACCTGTAGTTGATTGAAATGGCATCACATTTAGCTTGTTTTGTGACACAAAGGGAGGGGGGCATGTGTATAAGCATTGCGATGAGCTTAGGACTGACGTTTTTTTATATATTTATTCTATCCATTCAATATCTAAAATCATATTATTGATATTACCTGCTTAATATTTCGAAGGGAAAATCAAAGCTTAATATGTGTGATATTCAAAGAAAATCCATTGCTATCGATTTGAAACTATACGAAATTATTTGTCAGGAAACCAAGGCGACATTTTTTTCGTATACAAATTACAATATAATTATTTGAATCAAAAGTGCCCCCCCCCTTCAAACCAAATGAAACACACACTTGTGTTGACTTTCAATGGATTCTTCTTCAAATGCAAACATGTTTGCCTTTTAGGACAAGGTGTTTGTATTGATTCAGTTCACCCGTCTGTTAAGTCACGACTAAACAAAGAATCAATTATTCAAGAATGAAAATGAGGACAAAATCACAAAATACGTTTTTATTTAATATATTTTTTATATAAAGGCCTTGAAATAATATGTTTTGTTAATTGACCTCTATTTCTCCTAAGGGTCTAAAGTTTACATTAACTTTTTAATTTACTTTAATAAATATGTCTTAAGATAATAAAATTGTGGATATTAGCCCAGACAAAACATATATATAATTGATTTTAGGTGAGTGGATCATACCATGAACATAAACATTTATTAATGCTAATAAAATAAGAATTATATTTATCTTTTAAAGAATGCACAAGATTTATTTAAAAATTAAGAACATGGTGGGTATTTCACTTTCCATAATTAAAAAGTATTGAAAAAAAAACTTTTTTTTTAAAATATACATTCTGATTGAGGGTCCTGGACAAATTGCATATTATGATATACTCTTCGCAGAAGAATTGGGCAATAAAATCTTTGATTTTTTTATTTAAAACGAATGTTCACAAAATCTATCTGTTTACTCGTGAAAGAAACAATCAATGGACAGGTTTGTGTTGATACCCATGTGCTACTCGAACATTTTGAGTATTCACCTTTTCAGGAGCGCTCATACGAACCACTATTTTGAAAAGTTTAAATTTCAGTTTTGATATTAGGAATACATATATAAGGTCAGATTTCCTGGCGTAAAAGCATTTGAGAAAAAGGACGGTTATGTTGTTTTTTTTAAATTTGCCTACATCTCTTTCTTTTCAAATTTTGGGTCGGAGCGACGGATTCATTTCATCATTATGCTACTTAGTCACTTAATGTAATTTTATCCTTGCATCTACATCCATCGTCAGATAGTGCGCATGTTTTTAAAATGTTTCGTGAGCATTAAGGGTGACCGTAGCGAGCGTCTGTGGGAAATTGATGAGAAGGCAAAGGAATCGCAGTTTTCCCATTGTTCATCCCTAGACACTGCGGGTGTTATTTGCCAAGAGATAGTTGGTTCACTTTGAATACTTAATTGATCGGGTTTTACATACAACTTTGCAATGAAACTGCTATTAGATACTGGAAAGAATGTCTTTACTATTAAAAAGTTCATAATTTTATTATCATTAAAAGTTAGAAATCACCATATCTTAACACAAATTCATATAATCAAATAACTAATAAATATAAGAGTTTTGTGGTTCCACTTCTGGTGTGCAATAACAACTTTTTAAGAACCTTGAATAAAAATCTTGCATGATCAACAAAATAATCAATATCACATGAAAATATAAAGAAACCAGTGACTGTGTATATAATTCTTGAATAAATCTATCATTCATATTTATCCAAATTAATGAAACGATTGCATATATATTAACCATATAATACAGTCAAAACCACTCATAACCTGATTATCGATAGCAATCTCTTTCGTTTCAAAAGTTTCGTTTACTCGTTTACGTTTTCTTGTTTACGCGTTTTTCGTTTAGCCGTTTAGGCGTTTAGCCATTTAGGCATATTGTTCTGTGTAGCATATTGACAGATACAATATTATATGAATATAATTATGCAAACATGCACATATGCAAATCATTTTCCGGTTCAATTGTTAGGGGTTACAATATTTGATAAACATTCATTTATTTATAAAATGGGATCTGCGATGTATTGCTACGTTTCCCTTTTGCTATAACTATGGTGCTTTACCAATATGTTAATTAATATTGTCTCACTATCCAAAACAAATCAATACTTGATATCACCCCTCACTTGATATATGGAATTTGATCTTGGGTCAGTACATTATATTGATATAAAAACTTTGCAATCATTGTAGTCACCGGTTTATGAACTAATGAATAATATTATACAGTCTTTGTTGGGTAACACATGTTGTGTGCGCACAGTTTAAATACATTATTAATATTATTGCTATGATTTGTAATATATTTCAAAGATTTATGAATATAGATTTATTGTATAAGGCATTTTGAATAACTGACAGCATGCTTTTTCTTTTATACCCAGACAGCAGCTATCGCTTATCGTTTAGCCGTTTAGGCGTTTATCCGTTTAGGCATTTAGCCGTTTGGGGAGCTTCGTTTAACCGTTTCAAAAGTTTCATTTACGTGTTTGGATTGCATCGAAGCTTGGTTTGAAGGTTAGTTTGATCAGTTTAAACCTTTGCCGTTTGTCGAGATTAGGAGTTGGGTTAGGAGTTGTTTTGACTGTATATTTCCACTATTGTTTTGTTATTGATATTTGTTATGCACAGATAAAGACGAAGAGAGCTTATTTATCATATTTATTGCATACTTGACGTAAGAAATATAAAGAAATGATAGGAGCTGCACGGGAGGTCCGTAGAATGCTATACGGACCCCGAGCCTTTTTATCACCGATTTTGAAGATTTTAATATTTAAAACAGCACATTATAACTAAAAATGATAAAACAACTTTAGAATAATGTAAAGGAATATGATTAGAACGAATTAAAAATTTAAAAAAAATGTGCTTGAGCTGGGGATCGAAACGGGGTTCGCAGCGTTTATTGAGCTTTGCGAGAGTCTTTCGATCAAAATCATATCAAAATCAGAAATTAAATTATTGTTTATCCGTTTATATATATAATGATTATCAAATGAATAAAATATAAATACATCTGATGGAAACAAAAGCTTTAATCAAGCAAAACAACAAAATAACCACATGTACATCGTAAGGGAAAAAGAGTAGCATCGCGCGAGCCCAACGCCTTAACCCCTGAGCTATTGCACCTTTCTGCTACTGCCGAGTTAATTAAATATATATAATGCTATCATATGTATGCAATAAAGGAAACACATCATTCGAGTTCCATACACCTAGGATTTCATTGCACTCTGGCAGCCGAGTTTGAACTCACCCTTCGGGTTCGTTTAAACTCGGCAGCCATCGTGCAATAAAATCCTAGGTGTATTGAACTCTTATGAAGTATTTCCATTTTTTTGCATACTTAGGGTGAAAAATATAAAGAAATGATAGGAGCTGCACGGGAGTTCCGTAGAATGCTATACGGAACCGGTGCCTTGATTTCGTGTTTTCAACATGGCGGACACTAAGCTTACGTTAATTTTACATTTTTATGCCACCGTTTACTTTGATAATACGGCAATAGAATGAGAGTTGTTTGTGAACCCAGGTTATCAACCTTTGTTTCCATGAATTTAAAATAGGGTTATGTAAGTTATAATCAGTTACGCAATCAATAGCCCTGGGTTGGCGCAATGGGTAGGGCGTTGGCTTCAGGTGCGAAAGGACCCCGGATCGATTCCGGGCACAGACAATTCTTTTCACTTTTTAAAAGTTTTTTATATTAAAATACGCTTTAAAACATATTATTAATCCTGTGGTTTATCCCATGTTATTATTTTTTCAAGCATTTATAGATAAAAACGGTGAATTTGCATAGATTTTGTTGAACCATTTTTGACGAATTCTGCAAATCAGATGACACAGAAAACATTGATTTTCGAACTTTTAAACATTAGAAAACAACATATTATGATTCAAAATCATAAAAACAACTCTAAATTATAGTAATAGATTATTTTTATTAAACAAAAAATGAGCAAATGAATGTGTCAGTGCTTGGGATCGAACCGGAGACCCCAGCCTTTGTCTATTCAATTTGACCAGAATATCTATAAAAATCCATCCAAAACCATTGATTTGGAGATTTTCCTTTCATAAATAACAAGAATAATAATTCAGATATTCAAATTCGTTGAAAATTAAAACAAAAAAATAAGAATATATGTATAATTTAAACAAAGAACAACAATCACCACTTGTGTTTCCAAAGCAAAAACGTAAAACATATCATTAGCCCAACGCCTTAACCCCTGAGCTATCCAGCGCCCATGTATTCCGACAGTTGATTTTATACCTAAATTTATCATACGTATGCAATAAAGGAAACACATCATAAGAGTTCCATACACCTAGGATTAAATTGCACTCTGGCAGTCGAGTTTGAACTCACCCTTCGGGTTCG
This sequence comes from Hydroides elegans, assembly GCA_001703475.1. Lineage (NCBI taxonomy): Eukaryota > Metazoa > Annelida > Polychaeta > Sabellida > Serpulidae > Hydroides > Hydroides elegans. The sequence continues at coordinate 6,987 of LQRL01165260.1, forward strand.
TTCAAACTCGGCTGCCATCGTGCAATATAATCCTAGGTGTATGGAACTCTTATGAAGTATTTCCATTATATTTATATTCTTGTACCTTTTTAAAATCAATAAACCTCATTCATTTACTTCTAAATAGTAGCTTCTGAAATATTATTATATATATATATATAGTTTTTATACGAACCTTGATCTATTCCATGATATATTTTAACGTATATATCAGATATATATGAAAATTTGTATATATCTATGGTTACTTGAAACCGAGTTTATTAGTGAATTATTGATCTCTCAGTGTGTAAGTTGTTTGCAACAATGCATAACATTTTAAATTAGAGTAAAGAATTAAGTAGGTTTTTACATATTTGAATATTTGTAGTTTTGCTTAAATCATAACATATTGTGATATATTTCGCTTTGTATTTCCTGTTTTTATTCTATCTTTTAGCTACAACCGCACATTTGTTGCAATTAAAAATCATTTTTCCCGGTATATATGACGGCCGAAAGTACTCAAAATCAATTTGGAAGTTGTCTCGTTTCAAATGAGAGAAAAATAGTTCAGTTTCTTACCTCTAAATGAACAATATTGTGCATTTGTTTATTTTTAAAAATGCTTTGTTGATAATGCTTTGTTAAAGAATCATACGATTTTTTTCAATTAAGAAATATTTAACACATCTATTGGAAATATAAAGCGGTATAATTTGGAACTAATTGCTCGACCTTGACATTTTCAGCGGCTAGCATGCGAGCACTTGCGGAAGTTAGTTTATAACAAAAGAAGACATTTTAAAATTATATTTTAAATTTATTTAAGACGTTGTCAGACAACCTATATATCACAGGTATTGATTTATTTGATACCCAAGTGTGGCTGTTGTGCTATTTGATATAAATGGTAATATTAGTGACGGTGTATACAATAGAATCTAATAATACTTTTGGAGTCTACGAGGGCCCGAAACCAATCTCGAAATAATTTCATGTTTTTGGGCGATATTATGGAAACCATGCAATGTCACTCAAAAAACAAAACGGTTAATAAAAAAGCGATAAATATAGTATATACTTATAGCTCTAACGTTCGAGCAATCTTCTTCTTTAGTTAGAACAGACACCCTGGCAAAAAGGACTTCCTGATTCCTTCAGAAAGTTAAAGTCGAAGCGGAAGTTGGCGGCCAAGACAACCAGCACTAAAACCTTAAAGGAGTGAGCTCAGTTGGGGCTGGTAAATATCAGGAAAAGTGTCATTTTCAATTGCCGCTCCAATTAGTTACAGTTTGATTAATATATAAACCGAAATATGAAATGTTAAGAAAAAGTTTGTTTAAAAAATGAAGAGCACACCAAGAGGTATTCCTTAAAAAAGGGTGTTCCTTTGCAAAGTTAATCTATCTACAAACTTTCGAAAAATGCGTTCTAGCTACAAGAGTTAAAGGAACAGTTTTTTTTCAATAAGTGACTAATTTTTACGAATCGATTTGAACATTTTATGCAGTTGGATTTATCTGCTAAATGCAATAATATATATACAGGCAACTTTACAAACATTGAAGTCAGATCCATAATAATTATGTGACATCATAGATGGTCGTTGGTACATAGAACGCAACGGGAGCAAACGCACAAATCATGAGCCCTACACATCGCCATGCTAGGCTTAAAGCCTATGTGTTATACAGAGAGAAATGTGTTTTTCAAATCAATTCAAACTATTCTAAATGCGGATTATTTTGGAGAAAAAAAAATTAAGGAAACGAAATAAACATATTAACATTTCTTTACAATAACGTTAATAAAAACAAAAGCAAATTAAGCAAAGACAGGTGTCCAAAAGATACATCTAACAACACTCGTGAGACTTCAATGACCCTGTGTTCTATGTATACAAACATGCAATAGGCACTTTTTTTATTATAGTGCTTTTGTACAAGGTTTCTTAGATAAACTATTCACAAACCCTAGAGTATCAAGTTCATTTAGATCTTTTAAAACAAACAGAGAGAAAATACGTAAAAAACATTTAGCTATAAAACTTATATAAGCGTTGTCTTATAATCAATACGGATCTAAAGTTATGAAAAAAAAAACATAATAAACATAATTTACAGTAGTCTACCTTATTCTTTAGAGGATATACAGTAAATAATAATGAAATGACAAAATCATAAATAATTAATGAAGATAATAAGAAAATAAATAATCATAAATAATGTATTATTCATAATGCTTACATATGTTATATAAAATACAATAATTAATAATTCGAATATCTTTTCGCAAATAATTTCGGTTAAGTCTCGCAAAGTATCGCAAAAATGTATACGAGGATTTTAAAATACTTCATGTCTAATACCAAGGGTGATCAGCGACAGGAACATTCAGGGAGAATCAGAGAATTCTAAAATCCCCATTTTAAGGCAAAACTCAGTGAAATAAAGGTTTTTTTTTTGGGTGGGGGAAATAGGGAATTTAATAATGATTCAGAGAAAAATCAAGGAATTTCCTTATAGTATTTTTTTTTTTGTTATTTAGGAATATTTCTCCAAGAACCAAAACCCCTCGTGCCTCCGGCGCAAATACAGTAAAAATGTCTTAAAACAATTTTGCTCGCGCCATCGGCGCTCGGATATTCCCTAATTATAGGTATGGTTTCTTAATGAAATACCATCTTAGCTTGAGCAGGTATCAATCTTGGATCAGGGAGGAAATCAGGGAATTCGAAGCTGACTGGGGACTGTGAACCCTGATTTATTTTAACATACAATAAGTTTGGATTTCTCGTAAAGAGAATACTATCATGCATATGAAAATATAGATAGTTTTTATAATAAAAATTGCATTAAATCACTCGTAATCTACAGCTGTGTTGGATAAATTTACGCAATAATTGCTCACGAATTTCGTAGCCTTAGAAAAAGGAATCATATAAATGATTATTCTGGAACATAGAATTTTAAATATACCTCGAAAAAGGATTCATGATCGACATGGAAGAAATTTATTGATGGCCGAATCTATGCGAAACTCAACATAATTAATTTATATGTTCGATATGCAGGTAGGCATTTTCTTTAAATAAAAAAAACACTGAGATTCTTTGAGCTATTTAGGCCCCAACCCAAAAGGTTGGGGGCCTATAGGTTTGGGGTGTCCGTCCGTCTGTCTGTCTGTCCGTCTGTCCGTCTGTCTGTCCGTCATACTTTTTTGTACGGGCTAGAACTTTTGAACGGAAGGTCATAGAGACTTGGTTATAGGCTCAAATGAAAGGTCTTGGTCCGTAGATGTGCCTTTTGGCCATTTCGATCAAAAACACCCGACCGGAAGTTGTAAAATTGGCCAAAATAGCCAAAATAGCGGTTTTTCAAGACTTGAGCTTGTACGGGCTAGAACTTTTGAACGGAAGGTCATAGAGACTTGGTTATAGGCTCAGATGAAAGGTCTTGGTCCGTAGATGTGCCTTTTGACCATTTCGATCAAAACCACCCCACCGGAAGTGGTCAAATTGGCCAAAATAGCCCTAAATAGCGGTTTTTCAAGACTTGAGCTTGTACGGGCTAGAACTTTTGAACGGAAGGTCATA
>LQRL01165261.1:0-10412 GCA_001703475.1 Hydroides elegans
ATAGCCTCTAAAACATAGTTATGCGAGTAACAAATTATTTTCTTAAAACCCGACCAAAAATATAACCTGCTCCGTTTTCGTAAACGAAAAAGATAGCAGAAAATAAGTATTCACTTTCAATGTTCTCGCCAAGAAAGCAATAACATCAATAGAATACGAAAAATATCTTCTTTTGCTTGATATAAGCAAAGTTTGTGACACCATAAGGAGAGACCTACTGATTGAAGACCTAAAAGAAGTGCTGAACAATGATGAAATACATTAAGTTGAATTATTACTAGAAACCATAGAACTCGAAAATATCGAAAATATACTAGGAAGTGCTTTTAAAATAAATATCGGGTCACCATAAGGTGACAGAGCTTCCGCGCTGTTTTTCATTACACATCTAGCGAAAAGTCTAACAAAGCTCCTTAAAAAGACGATGATAAAATACAAAGTGCCGTGCATGGTTTGCTTGCATTAAATCCAAAACCCGAACAAGAACACTCAGAAAAAATAACGAACGACCTACAAAAAGTGAGCGAGAAAAATGAAAAACCTCTATTACCGCACCATTTTGAAGATCATAATTATTCAAACAACGAGGACACATCATTCACAGTTTATCAGCAAAATGCTGATGATATAGTGTGGGCATTTACTGCAGAACATATCATAGAAAATATAGAAAAAAAACACTACATAAAAACTCAAAGAAAGAAATCTACATCTAAATCAATCCAAAACCGAAAAATACAAATACATAAAAAAGAATGCGATGATAGCTGGAACAAATATGTACGTAATAAATACGTAGGATATATACTTGGAACAACAGAAGACATAAATAGACGTAAACAACTCACTAACACCGCTTTCTTCAAACTGAACTCTTTATTTACTAACAATAATGTGAACGAAGACACAAAACTAAGAATTTTTAACGCGTCACAATCAAGTATTTTCCTATATAATTGCGAGCTGTGGAACCTCACTAGTACGTTAAAAAAGAAAATAGACGCTTTCCAAAGACAGCTCCTTCGCAGAGTCTTTTACATACGTTGGGATCCTAATAACAACTGGATAACGAACGACCAACTATATGAAAAGCTGATCAAAAACCATGGTCAGAGACCATAGCAACTAGGCGTCTTAGAGTGTTTGGATATGAATATTACCGAATTCAGTGCCAACAAAAAAGCACTCTACGAGGGCTTAAAACCATCGAAAAAGCCAATAGGAGGTCAAAGACTAACTCTCCTTAAACTGATTGCAAAACAACTACTCAAGTACATGGATATATATAGAGTAAATTCAAATTTGAATTCAAATTCAAAGTTTTATTCAAATTACATTTCAACAATGAACAAATTAACAAAAGAACAAATAAACGAGAAACATATGTATTTGCAGAAAATAAAACATGGAAAATGAAATTTGAAGGGCGTTGGCTAGAAGTATAAACCTTTTGAGAGCTAGCTTTACAATACTGAAATTTGAACCTGAGATATATAGAATGCTGAATATACACAATATAATCTATTGAGTTTTGCATAAGTAAAGTGAATAATGAATTGATTATGAGTAGCTTGCTACTAAAACATATTTTATTATTTTTTTTAATGTCAATACATCCGAACTTAGACGATTTTTTTCTGGTAACTGATTCCACCATTTAGGTCCAACTATTGATACTATTTTAGATTTAAGACTTGTTCTTGCATATTTAAATAGAAATTTATAACGCGACCTCATATCATAAATAGTGACAGTCCTATTTAACGTCAAATAAGCTTGCAGATTTTTTGGTAAGCTGTAATGGAAAGCTTTGAAAATAATTTGTAAACTTTAAACTTTACAATATCAAGGAACTTAAGACTGGATTTATCTATAAATAATCCAATTGTATGGAAACGCCTTTCTACTTTGTAAATTGTTCTCAACCATCTTATTTGCCATATTACATTTTTGCAAGTTTGTTTTAAATGAACTTGCCAAAATCTCAATAACTCAAATTAGGTATGAATAATGAGTTGTACAACGTAATGAGAGCCCAATGCGTTATCGATTCTCTTGCCTTATACATTATCGATATAGATTTAACCAATTTAGGGTTTACCTGATTAATATGATCATTCCAACAAAGCTTTTCAAAGCTATCAATACACCTAGAAATTTAGTTGCCGATACTCTTCCTATGTCACTATCATTTATGGTGACCTTCGCATTGTCTTTATATTTGCATTTTCCAAAAACCATAAAGTGCGTTTTAGAGACATTTAATGATAATTTATTGATATTTAACCATTTAGTTAACCGTTCCCGAAATAGTGCAATACATTTATATCAATTCATTTATATCAAATCCGAAATCGTTCGTTTCGTCAGCAAAGAGCACATATTTAAGCAAATTGGACACATTACATATGTCTTTAATATATAAGATGAACAACTAAGGCCCCAACACTGACCCCTCTGGGACACCGCATATTGAGCAGTTCTGAAACATTATCATTTACTTGTTCATAATGCTTTCTAAAGGATAACTCATTTCTAATCCAGCTATGAGTTATACTGCGTATACCGTAATATTCTAATTTATCTAAAAGTATATTGTTATCAATATTATCAAACGCCTTTTTCAATCTATAAAGACACCTACAGTAAGCATTTTATTATCAATACCTGAACACATTTCTTCAATTTATTCCTTAAAGGCGAAAGATGTCGAACACTTGGCACGAACCCAATAGTGTTCTTGTTCGGTTTTTGGATTTAATGGTAGCAAACCTTGCACGGCACTGTGTATTTTATCATCGTCTTTTTAAGGAACTTTGTTAGACTTTTCGCTAAATGTGTAATGAAAAACAGCGCGGATGCTCTGTCACCTTATGGTGACCCGATATTTGTTTTAAAAGAACTTCCCAGTATATATCTACGGTTTCTAGTAATAATGCAACTAAATGTAATTCATCATCGTTCAGCACTTCTTTTAGGTCTTCAATCAGTAGGGCTCTCCTTATAGTGTCAAAAACTGTGCTTATATCAAGCAAAAAAATTGTTTCGTATTCTATTGATGTTATTGCTTTCTTGGCGAGAACATTGAAAGTGAATACTTATTCTATTGTATCTCTGTTGCTTGTATATGCGGTTTGCTGATACTGATATTGAATTTTCCGCATATGAGCTTTATGTGTTTGAACGATTTAGTTATAATGTTCCGTAATGGGTCATGTTCCTCGTAGTTTGATGTATAGCATAAGTGTATTTATATACACAGGAAACTATAAGTTAGAAAATGTTAGAAAATCAAGTTAGAAATGTCACCAGCACATATATATTTAAACCAAAGCTTATAATTTATAGCCATTATTACAATGTACAAACGTATTTTGGTGTATAGCAGAAGTGTTTTCAAAGTCATGTAAGAATGAATGATAAAGAATGAATGATAACGGTTTATTTCTAACAACTCGTATAACATGTACATTTATGCAATGTTCCCACTTACGGAAGAAAAACGTATACACACAGGAAACTATAAGCTAGAAAATGTTAGAGAATTAAGTTAGAAATATTGCCAGCATATATATTTAAACCAAAGCTTATAATTGATAGCCATTATTACAATGTACAAAAACATATATTTTTATATATAAAACATCATTTTGCGTTTGGTTTAATTTTTTTGTGCTGGGTTTATCATTTTGCGTTGGGTCTTTTTTTTGTGTGCTGCGTTAATTATTTTGTATCGCTTTCTTTTTTTGCGTTGGGTTTTTTTGTGTTGCGCTTATTATTTTGTGTTGCGTCTATTATTCTGCGTCGGGTTCTTTTTTGTGTTGTGTTTCTTTCTTGTGTTGGGTTTATTATTTTGCGTTGCGTTTTTTTGTGTTGTGTTATTTATTTTGCATTGGGTTTATTTTTTGGGTATTTTTGTGCTGCGTTAATTATTTTGTGTTGCGTTTATTATTTTGCGTCGGGTTTCTTTTTTTTGTGTTGTGTTTTTTTATGTGTTGGGTTTATTATTTTGCGTTGCGTTTCTTTTTTTGTGTTGTGGTAATTATTTAGCGTTGAGTCTTTGTTATATGTGTTGCGTTAATTATTTTGTATTGCGTTTCTTTTTTTGCGTTGGGTTTATTTTTTTGTGTTGCGTTTATTACTTTGTGTTGCGTTTATTATTTTGCGTCGGGTTTCGTTTTTGTGTTGTGTCTCTTTTTTTTGTGTTTGGCTTATTATTTTGCGTTGCGTTTCTTTTTTGTGTTGGGTTTATTATTTTACGTTGCGTTTCCTTTTTCGTGTTGTGTTAATTATTTTGCGTTGGGTTTATTTTTTGTGTTGCGTTAATTATTTTACGTTAATTATGTTGCGTTAATTATTTTGTGTTGGGTTTATTATTTTGCGTTTTTTTTGTGTGTGGCGTCAATATTTATGCGTTGGGTTTATTATTTTGTGTTGCGTTTCTTTTTTTGTGTTGGGTTTATTATTTCGCGTTGTGTTTCTTTTCTTGTGTGGCGTTAATTTTTATGCGTCGGGTGAAATATTTTGCGTTGGGTTTATTTTATTGCGTGGCGTCAAATTTTATGCGTTGGGTGTATTATTTTGTGTTGCGTTTTTTTTTTGTTGGGTGGTTTATTATTTTGTGTTGTGTTTCTTTTCTTGTATTGCGTTAATTTTTATGCGTCGGGTAAATTATTTTGCGTTGGGTTTATTTTATTGTGTTGCGTCAATTTTTATGCGTTGGGTTTATTATTTGTGTTGCGTTTCTTTTTTTGTGTTGGGTTTATGATTTTGCGTTGTGTTTCTTTTCTTGTGTTGCATTAATTTTTATGCGTTGGGTGAATTATTTTGCGTTGGGTTTATTTTATTGTGTGGCGTCAAATTTTATGCGTTGGGTTTATTATTTTGTGTTGCGTTTCTTTTTTTGTGTTGGGTTTATTATTTTGCGTTGTGTTTTTTTATTTTGTGTTGGGTTCATGATTTTGCGTTGTGTTTCTTTTCTTGTGTTGCGTTGATTTTTATGTGTTGGGTGAATTATTTTGCGTTGGGTTTATTTTATTGTGTTGCGTTTGTCACGTTTCGGCCATCGTATTTAATGCACTCTTAAATTACTAACTTGATGCAGAAGTAGTAGTCGACATAGGAATTGTTGCGTCCGTGGTGATTTTGTTGTTTCATCTCGAACGAGAACGGTTTCTCCCACTCGGGGTTGTTCACAAGATGCTGATGTTCGACGTTATGGAAACAGGAAAACTGCAACATCAAAAAATAATGATAATCATTAACTGGTAAATTACATGTTAACAATATGAAAATGAAGCACACTTGTCTCATAATAGATAGTTGGCCAGATGTTGAGCGACGAAGAGCGACCGCGATTCTTATCCTACCATGTTCTTAATAGGACTTTTGTAAAAAAGTCTTATTTTGCACTTTCATTGCCATCGTTTAGGCTGCTGCTCGCTCAAAGTCTGGCCAAGTAATACGGAGCAATAATGCAATGAATCAATATGATATCATAACAGACGTAGAAATAATTTGAACGTAGAAAGACTGTTTTACGGTTAATATTTATGATATTTATTTATAATGATTTTTTGTATTATTATTTGGTATAAAGATATTAGTATTGATGATATTTTTTACTTACATGCATGAATGCGAATCCGGTGCCCGTAGCTTGGGCTCGCACTTCGCCCCAGGCCTCCCATAACTGGAAAAATCAAAATAATCATTGAGTAAAGTTTGAACAATAATACATGTATGTATTCCGATAAAATTAGTTTATATTATATACTCATTTAAAAGTGAAATGGTATTTATCATGATGGGATGCCAATGCATTTTAGTATGATCTTAAAGAGCCGAACGGAGCGTCAACCCTGTTTGCTTTTATGTGAAGTACGTATAATGTGATTATTTAGGTAAACGACGGTAACCATGGTAAAAAAACCATGCCGCAACTAAACATACCTCGGAGGAAAGCACACCCATCCCGTGCATTTTTATTGAATAGAGGAAAGCCATCTTCACAGGGAAAACCATAATAAAGCTATCAAAATTAACAATTGACTCACAAAGAGTTCCCATCGCTGAGCGAAATTCGAGCTGTTGATGTTGACCTTGTGATACAAGTTGTATATTCCGACCCAACTCCCCCGGCGGAAAGTAGCCCCACTTTTTGAATAGATGAATAAGAGACAAACCCCTCCCTAGTAAACAACCCCCTCCGACCCCTTTTACACTCGAAACCATCATAAGTGATTTAACTTACATAGAGTTGGTCATTTAATGAAATATATCCGTTCACAAAAAAAAACAACAAACATATACATTTGTTATAATGTTGTATTTCTGATCGATCAACTCACATAGAGTTCCCAGCGATGCGCGAAATTCGAGCTGTTGATGTTTACTTTGTGGTACCAGTTCTCGTCACACGTAGCCGTGTACTCGATTTCGATGTTGTAGAAGTCGCGGTTGGTCTGCGTGTCCGAGTACTTTATCATTGCCTTTGGGAGGAAAATGGAAATTAAATTTAAACGGAGCTGTACATGCATCAGTGACACAAATGAAACAGCAACTCTGAATGTCCAAATACAAGGGGTTCCAAAATTCAAACCCCTTTAATGCTATTTCTAAACGTTACGCCAGAATACTTTTTTTTCGTTTCGCTCTTTTGACGTCAAATGGAGATTCGATGTAAGAATGAGGAGTTCAATGAGGTTTATCTCACATTAACGTAGGATTATGATCAAAAAGCTTTCAGAAACGACCAAATGACAATTGGATCTCTTCATTCTGATTGAATAGCAGCCTCGTTCCCCCTGATTTAAAAGAAAAATGCTCTTATTCTTACCGTTGCATATCGTCTGGGTAAAGCTGCATATGAATATAATATGATTTTTGTTCACATGATTGATCATGTGTTCATTGGAAACAAATGTTGTGCATCACTGATATTTTGTTTAATTATTGTAGCATGACATACTTAACTCATTTCTTAATTGGTTATCAACTAAATACAAATCAAACCAACGCCTATATACCTTAAGAGCCAACAGCGTATCCCTTGTCGACGAATGCATATGCACATCATTATGCTGCAAATGTAGCCACTTCATAATCGGTTCAGCAGCCGCAATTTCATTATTCGCCAAATACAGCATAAGTGCATATGAGGTTCCGTACATTGAATTGGCCTGGTTAATGAAATCGCCTCGACCAAGAAGAATGGTGCGAGTGTCGATGACCTCTTTGGGGTTGCCAGGGACCTCAACGGCTGCCCAGTATATGTAGCCCTCTAGAAAATTAAGGTTCAATTCATAAAGCTCGAAAAAGTGCTCTTTGTACAATCCATATATATAATCAAGTTGTGTAAATTGCATATTAAATAACCCTATAGCAAGAACCGTCCGGGCCGTATAAAGCAGCCCAAGACCTTGGCGAAACCCGGATCATATCTTGTTTATTTTCTATTTCTTATTCTGCTTCATTTTTTTTTACATCCGCACTATAAATGCTAGGTAGAATTCTACATGCAAAGCAATAACAAGAAACATACCCGTGTCCCTACTCATCGTCTTCATCAATATATAGGCGTCGGCCTGCTTCGGGTGACCGGCCGCATACAGAGCATAGGCGATGATACAACTTGTGTATGGATCAGATACATTGTACATCTTGTCTACTAGGTAGTCGCTCGCCTTGAGAATCACTTCTTGGGCGCGGTTTTTCACGTCCTAGAAAATGAAAGGGGATAAAAGAGCTTAGTGAGGGTTACCTTAAATCAAGTATAATGCATGATCCATATTGTCAATACTGAATACAACACACATAATAGAATTCTAAATAGTTCAAAAAGAGGAAATCTTATATGTTTGACAAATTCCAGAGGTAAGAATTGTTTCTCATAATCTCATAACATGTATAATTATTGTCATCATGTGTTATTTACGTGTGATAGTATGTATTTGATATTCCCACTTTCAATAATCAATTGCACATAACCATGACCATAGCTGAATCTTGACCTACATGTAAGTTATCTTAAACTTACCGAACTGAGTCGATGTGCCTGGGCCAATGCCGTGATGACGTAGGTGGTCACGGGAATATGCCATTCTTGTGTGTCATTGTTCCAGTCCTTCACCCAGGGCTACAAAACAAAACATCATTTTAATAAGAAACCTCTGAAATGTAAAATAATATGTCGTTATAAATTTCTCTCTGAATAAAAATTGATGAGAAGATTGATAATGTGAGATTCTCTAAATTTACCTGAACAAACCGAAACTTTCTGTAATGTTTTTAAACATATATTAAGGGTTTGAAGATAATGATTTCTTGCATTTTTTGTGACTAAACACATGCTTATACATTCACCGTCATATTACCATTGAGTCTGAGCAAAACTCCTTAAACAAAATAATGAAACATATGATGTGGCCACATTTATCAAACTTACCTTCAAACCTAGCTTCTAACCAGATAAAGTCGTGGTTCCGATGACAAAACAAATTGCATCTTTGAAGCGTCTTCAAACCATGGTTCAAAAGACCTTCAAACCTACGTTTAACAACTTAACAACAAACCATCTGCTCACATGATATAATTCCAGTTTAAAGCTGGTTTGAGGCAAGTTTTTTTGCTAGTTTTAAGGTGATTTTCTGGAGCAGAAAAGTTTATTGCCGCCGAGGCCTAAAATGGTTCGAAGCCTGGTTTGGGGGTTAGATTGATCAATGTGACCACAGCATACACATGCATTTTAACTTATCATATACCTTCATATTCCTGTCATAGTAATGATCCGTCGTATCTTCCCATCGGTTGGTGTCGTGGTTGAATTGGTCGATGATCCACGTTGCCATGCGATCCAGGGGTTCGACCTCCAGGAAGAGCTCTTCGCTCCATTCAGAATCAATGGCCTCGTGAAAGACCTCGAGTACCCAAGCGGTCAACCTTAATTAAAGGAGATAGATGATCAGCAATGTTTGGTTTATATGTAAGTATTATACGTTATGCTATCCATGGGTTTCACATCGCTCCCCTCCGAATCGATCGCCTCGTGGAACACTTCAAGCACCCATGCTGTTAACCTGGAAGAAAAGGAGAAACACAATGTTTACTACAGACATGTCTTCATATATGTGGCCAAGATGCGATCCAGGGGGCTCAGACTCTCAGAAGAGCTCCTCACTCTACTCAGAATCGATGGCCTCATGGAATACCTCGAGCACCCACGCTGTGAGCCTGGTTTGTTAGATTATATCATATTGAACATAAAATTTGGTTGAAGGTTAATGATGTCAAAAAGCTTTAAACTGATAATCAAATAATTTATGGCATAAAACATCAAAAAGCATATAGGTGATTATAATTAGTTTGTAGTAATATTCTGGATGTCCACTTTGATACAAAATTTAAAGACAAACTGAACGTGGACAGAGCTTGGCTTAGTGGTGTACGCCTGTAAATTGTACGGGTTCGGGCTCAAGGTTGCGATTGCTGGAGATCTAGGCGTGTATTTTGACTCTTACATACGGATATGCTATGGGATCTCGCAAATTTGCAATTAAGAAAAGGCTTATTCTTAAAACAAATCAAAACTGTACCCACCAGACACAGGGTTTCTCGTGACGACGCCACATGAGGAAAGAGCCATCGTCTTGCATGTAGGCAAACTGCCTCGGAATGACTGCAAAACGTAGATTTAAACAACATGGATAAGCAATCCTCATCATCACATGACGTTTTATGAAAAAAAAAACCTCCTATACATTCAATACCAATCGCTAAGCCACTCTTTTGATATTGCACCTAATAATGTAGTTTATTTTAGCTACACATATCTACTCTTGCGAAACCATAGGTTTTTTGTTGGTCCAAATCCTTATCCATTTTAACATTGATATTATACTAAGTTTAAATGATGAGTCCTCGTTCATATCAGATGTATTGTGATACAACGTTTATTCAGGTTCTAATAAATGATTTCTAACAATTTATGAAACTATAATCTTCTAATGTAACTCTTTTCTCGTATAAATCTCACTTGAAATGATGAAATCCAGAGCCGCTTTCTCCTCATCCACATCTAATATATTGGCACCTCTTAGAAAAGTGAGACATTGCAGATTGATGGCAAAGTCGAATAGATAACCGTCAGCCGAGTCATGAGGTTCGGTCACAATATCCATGGCTGTCTTGTAAGGGATGTAGAAACCGGGTGAGACCAGGTCACCTAATGGAATAAGTTATATATACATATATTCATAAGTTAATATAAGTTATATATATTTTATGCTTGGTGATTAATGACAAAGTCAAACAAATAACCGTCAGCCGAGTCATGAGGTTCGGTCACAATATCCATGGCTGTCTTGTAAGGGATGTAGAAACCGGGTGAGACCAGGTCACCTAATGGAATAAGT
>LQRL01165273.1:10223-22265 GCA_001703475.1 Hydroides elegans
TATACATTTATATGTACATGTATATGGGTATCTATTTCAAGGTAGACGGAGAAAACCCCAGCGGAGAAAATCCCAGTGGAGAAAAGCCCAGTGGAGAAAAGCCCAGGTGGAGAAAACCCCAGTAGGAGAAAATCCCAGTGGAGAAAAGCCCAGTATTAATGAATCTGGTGTAAACAATGTAATATGAATTCATTGAAAAAATATTGGGGTTTATATACTCATTTTTCATGGTATTTAAGCTTAGGCCTTTTGAAATTTAATTTGGAATTACAAACAATATATTTTTAGGAAAATCTCAAAAGCATCAAATGTCATCATAAATAATGGACAAAGCTATCAAGAATATGCAATCAGGACATGAAAGCTTAAATAAGGACTGTTTGCAAACAAAACATGAAAGCAAAATCGTCTCTTATCTGAATTGCAATCCACTTTCGAACCCATTGCGATCGAAACATGACAGTAAACTCATACGCGAAAACCCTCAATCCGATTGCAATCGTGATCGCGAACGCCTCACTAAGTCTTGCTTTGAACTGTTGAGTGAACTGTTTAACTCGAAGCACTCTGTGTAAATGTCATACGCGAAAACCCTCAACCCGATTGCAATCGTAATCGCGAACGTCTCACTAAGTCTTGCTTTGAACTGTTTAACTCGAAGCACTCTGTGTAAATGTCAAAATTGCAATAGATTTTGTTAACGTTACGTGAAAAAAAAACGTTTGTTAAATTCCTTAATGTTAATATAAAAATATATATTTTATGGTTATGATAAAAAACTGGGCTTTTCTCCACTTTGGACAAAATAATGCTGGGCTTTTCTCCTAGTGTACAAAAATGCTGGGGTTTTCTCCACCTGGGCTTTTCTCCACTGGGCTTTTCTCCTGGATTCCTATTTCAAAGTAATATATATTGAAACCGAACCTGTCTAGATACATGTATGTTTACATCTTTGAAAAAAAGATTTATGATCAGATGAAATGTAAACATGAATATACATTGTACTACCCGATATTTTTTAGTTTCTTAAAATTCAAAGTATAATATTTGTTTAAATCAATTTCTTACTCCAAACCAACCAAATTGTCATTGTGGAATTTATTCATAATCGAGATTAAATGCAAAACAACGATTTCAACATACCTTATGTTATGTAAATTACATAAATGATCCCATTTATAATTAGCTGGCGCTGTGCCAAGCCATCTTATCTTCAATATGATGTAAGCCCATTTCTAAAGGACCATCGCTTAAGGAAGTACACGTTCAAAGAGTTCTACAGCCCCAACCATCCCCAATAATTTATTCTATTTTCCCTAATACTTTACTACGCGTTGGCAAGGAGACATTTTAAATCTATAATAAACATCTAGTTGAACATCATAAATGTTATTATTATTGGAAAACTTGAATACAATAAGTTGTTTTAAAGCGCTCAAAATAAGTAAAAAATCATAAATCTCATTTCATTTGCAATCACTGTCCTTGTCCGTATCGCCACCGGAAGCACTCGAAATATGAAACCAGTCACGTGGTATTCCAAGTTTCGTGTTGGCGTTTGACCTAGATTTTACTTTTGCGCCTTTAAACTTTACACTGTCTTTGGGGAGAGATATGTTAGTTGTAGCACCATCCTGTGGCAATGCAAAGTTCGATAAATCATTACCCTTTCGGTGAGGAACGACACCGTGCGAATCGCTGCCTTTTTTAGCGCTGTCTACAGAATCACATTGTTTTGGAAGAACACGAAAATCCAAACCTTTTTGTCGGCATTTATTTTTATCACATTCACATTTTCCCGGTCTTCCTAATCCTACGAACACATTTGCTGGCTCTCCTTCTCGGTGCTGGTCATCATCCGAACTATGATGTGACCCTTCACCGGAAGTATGGCTTTTATCGGATCCAGGGGCGTAACCGGAACTGCCTGCGCTGCCATGCGAACTTCCGGTTGAGGAATTGGAGGATTGGCGGCTTAATTGTTCTTTTTCTAGATCTTCATCTACATATCTGGAATTACACTCATCTTTTTCCGGATCTACATATGGATCTAGTGCCTCGTTTTCAGCGATATTGTGCAGTTGTGTACTTGGTCTAATTTGGGAAAAGTTGGGATCTGAACATGGATCAATGTTCACTGTTAGATCCTCGTAAGGTTTATCTTGGTCAAAATCGAGATGAGAGCTATCATCGTATTGGTAGTCCGCGCTATTTGTCCCTCCTTGGTAGCTAGAACGGTCATATTGCGAATTGACACTTGTGCGACTAGAGCTGGAAACGTATCCAGATTCGCGCGAATATCTGCTACTTGCCCTTGATTGAAAACTGGATCTATCCGAGGATATACTGTCCCTGCTCTCAGTACTTAAGCGTAGGTCTTTTTGGGGGGCTTGTGCCTTTTGGCGCAGAAGGTTGAGGTTATGTGCTAGGGTATCTTTAAGTTCATTGACGTCTTTATGTGGTACTTGTTCTGATGTTCGGTACGTAGCTTTGCGTTTATTGGTATCTTCTTGGGTATTGCTGGAGTCTTTTATCCTGCGAAGGGGATTATCATCCGTGTGGCTTTCTAAGGCTATGTCTGTCGATTCCTGAGTAATACGCTCAGCCATCATTGCAAATTATCCGAGATTAGATTTGATTAGATTTCAAATAATTATCCGAGATAAGATAAGATTCGCTTTTTTGATTGACGCTACTCATCAATTTTATTATTTCAAAGTTTGAAATACTTTGAAAATGTTGATTCCATTTAAATTGGTTGCATTTTAAATCTCCGACAAAATATATATATAATAATAAAATATTGACTGTTCTTTCATGTGTTTTCTCCATCGCAATGTATGGCGAATGTCGTATGATAAGAAAACTTGTCTCTTTTGTTCTCTTCCTTGGTATAACTGGAATTTCGTGGTTGTACAGTTGATCACTTCCTGATTATGTATTACAGCGATAAACCTATTAACACCTTATGTCACTTTACAGTTTAACAACTTATCATATCCCGACACTGTCTCTTGATGCTTAAAGCTAAATTAGGCCTAATTTTCATTTTCTTTATTGTGGAAAGATGTAACCACACTTGACATAATTATCTATAGGCCTAACTTTATTTATAGATATATAGATATAGATAAGTCGGCTGTCAAAATAGTATTATCTCAACAAACATGTTTAAATGAACAAAGAAATTTCAATTTCACACAAAGCTCTATTTTTTTACTGCAAAGTTCTAATTACATGTAGACGTTATATCTGTTTGAATTGTCCCTCCAAAATTTGACAGGATAGCGTTTGACCATCAAGTTTTATAGATCTTTAATATAGATTTATCAATTTTGTTTAAGACGACCAAACTATATTTATCACTGCTCCTTAAAAATGCATACACATTTTCAATATACAATGTATTCATGTTTATATGCTTTTCTTTCCTTACGAAAGTATCGGTAAATAATATTTTTGAAAATAGCTACTTTTTTATTACATTTGAATAATCTATAAATTAACGTTACGAGGCCCTGGATAAAATTTATGAATATTAATTAACACAATCTTCATCAAGCAGAAGATGATATTTTTTATCTAATGACTTTTTCAACAAAAAAAAATCTCTTTGAAACGGAAGTGAAAATTAAGGAAACCTTATCTTCTCATTTTCGAAATCCAGGGAACACAATAGCAGAAGCACTTTTGTTCGAACATCAAAAAAATTCAAATGCATTGACAAATCGTGATGTTTATTGAGAAGTGAGGAGTTATAAATAGCTATAGGATTTTGTGCCTATGACACTACATGTATGTCATATTCAGAAAATATTCTTTCCTTTTTTTTTTTGTTTTTTTTTTTTTTGTAGCTTTTATCCTTTGACGGTATTGTACATCGATTGCACTGTTATTGAATTCTGTTACATTCTAATAATAGACGTATTTCCTCTTTGCTTAGAAAATTGCAAAATTCTATTCTTTAATAAATCTATTCTATAACGATGTTTTATGTTATCCATTTTAAGTGTCCTTCGCGTTTTTTTTTCCAGAGAGAAAAATAATGAACATTTAAATAGCCGATTTCTTCAAGTTTTAATCCCTCTGAATAACGTATAAAGCAACCAGATAAACAATTCTGTCAATCAGTGCTCCACAGACAAATATTATCACAATGTATATACTTGACTTATTTTCATATTTTTATATTACATGTTAATCCGTAGCGAAATCCCCGTCAGTGTTTTAATCTACTTCCTCCTATTTGTGGAATCAATCACAATAACACACAGGTTTGCTAAACTGTAGAAAGCGTTGAGATCACCCATTATGATACAATAAAATAACAATGACATAAAAAATTGACTCAATTATAATACATCATCATCTTTCTTCTCATTATCATCCGATGACAATTCACCTAAACTGAATACAATGTTTTCTTTGTTTTTAACCAACCAATTGTTACCCGGTCCTTTTTTAATCGAATTTTTCGGCGAAGGGTTCTTACTGGATTCAGTCGACGCTAAGTATCCTGAGCTTAAAGAGCCTCCAGAGACTGAAGTATGTATGGTTCTTCCCTCTTTGTCAGAGTCCTGGCTTGATTTGGAACCCGTTGAACTACCGGAAGAAGATTTGTGGATTTGATTTTCGTTGCGAAATTCGGGGTCGGGTCCCCAAAGGCTGCTTCCAGATGCTGATTTGGTCACGTGAGTTTCATCGGGTAGTCCCGATAAAATGGAGCCCCCAGAATCAGATGTATCGATATCAGTGTATTCTTGAATCGATTTTGTTTCCGATAAGTCAAAATTGGATTGAGTTCTGTTTGCTTCACCGAAACATTCTGCGATTGATGACAGATTCGGAACGGAATGTTTCCGGGCATTTATTTGAAAGTTTATTTTGACGAGTGGTACCTTTGGGTTTCTAACATCAGTGTTTTTTGCATCAAAAAACTGGATTTGCTGCAAAACATTGGTTGTAACGTTACCGGTTGATTTGCATTGAGATTCCGCTAATTCCAGATTTTGGAATCCATAGGTTTTGGCTATTTCCGGTAGTGACTCAGAGTTTTCGTGTTGTTCAATAGTATGTGTGGTGCCAACAACATCCTCTTCTTTTTGTCCGGATAAGTCAAATGAAGTTTTAGTATCCGTCCCATTGTCATCGTTATCACCATTTGTCGGTTCAGAAACAACAACATTTGTGAATTCAACTGTGTCGGTTTGACAATAGTCCTCTTCATCCTCAAAATTTCCTAACGAATCCTCGCATCTAGAATCTCGTGATATATATCCCGAATCCTGGCTTATAGACGAACGAAAACTTGCGAGGGAAGCGCGACTCGAACTACTGCTTAAAGAACTTGTTCCACTTAAGCGATTAACGCTTAGTCTAGATGCACTGAGTCTAGATGCGCTCAGACTAGATGCGCTCAGTCTAGATGCGCTCAGCCTAGATGCACTTAGACCAGATTCGCTTAATCTAGACTTAGTATGGGTTTGTGTATCCACACTCGGTGTTTCAACCATCTTTTCTTCGGTAGTATTATGTGTTTTGGCGGTCGGTTTGCGTAACTGTACGATTGGTACGTTTTGATTTTCCATTTTGATTGCGTATTGGTTTCCCCTTATTAATAAAAATTGATTTAATACATGTTTACTAACTATTCTTTTATTTATAGCATATCCATGTATGTTTTATTACAATTTCAAACCATAATAACCGGTTTTCGGTGATGACACTTTATGGTTATTATTTATTTTATCCAGGCGGAGTCTAAAAATAATCCAAAAAATAGCTTTCGAACCCTATATACATGTATATTTGTTATGCATGTTCTGATGTATTTTGAATATGTTATTTTATTTCACTTTATTCTATAGCTTTCTTAATAGTGATTGTTATTTTTTTCGCAGCATGCGAAATAATTATTAGCTTCTTTATTGAGCTTGTATGCACAATTTTCATCTACTCATTATATTTCACACTTTATATCAAGATTTCTACCATTGATTGAGCATTTATTAAAATATAGTTCCATTATATAAGCAGATATGACCAGAACGGTAGCTTGATTATATCAACTCAGGTTTTCCCTAAACATACCATACATTGCCAAAAAAAAAACGTTAAAAGTAAGAGTGAATCAGGAAGGTTTTTTCTTTGGCTTGGACAGCTACCAAATTTATTGGTTCCTCGTACATTTGTAAGAGTGTTGAATATAATTCAGAATTGAACTGGGTCAGATCGTTACCCATTCTCTAATTAATTTGATTCAAAGAAAATAATAGTTTGACTATTTATCATAGAAAACATGAATATCCCAGAGAAACAAGACATAGGTTATCAAGTGAATAATATCATGGAATCACCTCTTATTACTATAAATGCAACATCCTATCGTTTATTGCACGGATAAGGAATTTCAATAAAAAGTTGGAAAGTTTAGCCATTTTATTCCGAAAATTCCGTCGCATTAGTCGTGAGAATCCAGACATTCGATTAATCGTCATTCAAAATAAATCGTCTTTGGATCAAAACATGTTTATGACTTTCTTCGTTTATCTTCCTGCCTAAAAAAAATCAAGTATGCATTACATGTATATCAATAATTTTGGTAATGCTTGAAAATGCCAGTAAGTAGTTACATGTATGTCAGTAGTGTTGTTGTGATAAGTGACATCATCAAATTCAACCACAAATACGCGACACACATTTAAGAAAAAAAATTATATAAATATATAAAAAAACATCCGCGTTACTTATGTTTCACTCAAAATATATTAATTTTATTGACTTTTCGCTGTGTTCTTTTGTGGTTTTATGATTTGTAATCTTATTCGGTTCAAGATGTGTCCCATTTTTGCAAATTTAAAAGAATGATAAAACACCATTTCATACTGTATCAGATGATTTTGAAATATTGATACGATATTTATCTTTCTCATCCATCTTTTTTTACACAACCCCATTGTTTACTTTGATTCTAAATAAAACTTTATAATTTTGGCAGTGATTAAGTCGTTGTAGTGACTGACTAGTTAGGGTCTGGCCACACGGGAAGTTTTATCGAACTTTTTTATCCTCACAAACCTTGAAATTCTTATATTTTTATGGAAAAAATAACAAACGCAGCAAAACGCTCATTTCGTTGTAAAAAGCTAAAGACTTTTTTGAGTTTCCAAAAGGGAATACATTGTAAAACGGTTTGTAAGCATAAAAAAGGGGAAAAGCCTCCCGTGTGGCCAGGACCTTAAAAATCAGATATTGAAATCGGTTTCATGGGGCTGAAACCAGCGTATTATGCGAGATCTCATATCTCTTTCTATCATGTCACATTGGAATGCATTGTTATTATCGGATAATAAAAGAATAAAATGAGATAACATATTGGTTTGGATGTATATCTCTTTATAAATTTACATTAAAATGAGTAAAACAAAATTAAGTATAAAAATCAAATTAATTGAAATCTAACTTAACAAAGCACTTTATAAATAGCACCGAGTGACATTATACTGAAGTAAAACATAGATATGACTAGATAACAACAGCAGTCTGCATCTCTTAATTATTATACATTTTGATAAGACAAACAAATTAAATAGACAACTACCAGGTTGTATCGTACATGTAGACTCTTATGTCTCCAAATCACAATTACATGTGCAAAATGTATGTGCATCATATTTTGAAACTGTTCATGTGTTGCCTAAAGAGCCGAGCACTCACTCTGTAGAGTCTACATTCTTTTATTTCGACTTACAGTTTCAGCAGATGTCTCCCTAATTCTTGCAGTCACTATCCCGAAAATTATTATCCGAAGACTGACTCGAGAAAACTAATAAACAGTCAATGCTATCCACACAATAACTGTGACAACATTTAGATTTATTCCTAATATCCCTGGGTGCGTTCACACACTCACCGTTTGATGGAAGACCTCTTCTGTGATAATTATCAACTGATCGATCGATCGATACATCAGCAAACTTTTTAAGGGTCGAACATGGTGAACCACCTTCATCCGAGCTGCCTCCTTCATAACCGGAACTATGGACACTTCCATTATCATCATCATCCTCTTTCGAATCGAAACTCTTTCCGGAATCATTTGAGTCAGCCCTTTGATAAACAATTTCGGATATAGTGTCACATGGTATGGTACTGGCGAATTCCCCACTAAGTCGCCAGCTATCGGATTCGTACCCTGAATCTCTTGAAGTTTTGTTTGGGTGGAGAGGGGCTGTAGTTTGTAAGCTGTCAGTTGAATCTGGTTAAAAATATATGTGTAGTCTGATATTTTATAAGTATTTATATAGACTCTATACATGCACATATATAAACATGTTCACTCAATACTTTCATTAAGATATAAGTTTTAGAAATATTCGACTTTGAACGTTATGTTATATGTTTGGCATTAAAGTAATATTTTGACCAATCTTAATTTTTAATCAATTGAAATAATCGAAAATCTTTACCTGTATTTGTGTGTTTAGTTATACATTTAGCTGGTCTATATCTTATTTCCTCTTTTTCAAGATTTGGAACCACTGTTAACTTTCCCGTCGTCATGTTTATTTATTTCTTTGATACGAATGGCGTTTTAAAAAACTTATGATTAAATATTTTTCTTTACTCGAGTAGAATAAGAATAGACCTCGCTATAGTGGTCGGATTTTCTATAGATATGGCCTCAAAAAGCTGCAGAATTTTGAAAATGTTCGCTTGGTGTAAGGACCCCTGGATGTGTCTAGACTATTTTCTATTGACTGGAAGGGTGAACCATTAGACTAAATTCTATAAATTTAAGGGGGGAGGGGGTTAAATGGAGCAGATATTGATTTGCAGATATATATACTTGCCCAACATAAACCAGCTGTCATGACATAATAGCTAGGCCACACTAGCGATTTTAGTCGGAGACTCAGTCTCCGACTGCAATCGCCGACTAAATCGCAATAGTGTGGCCACCCTTGCGACTGCGTCGCAGACCGTCGGCGACGATCGGCGACGCATTTCTCCCGATCCAACATGTTGGATCGCAGATGTCGGCAATCGCAAACACATCAAAGAGAATCTCAAGTATGGCCACCTTTGCGACGCGATTTTGAATAAAAAAACACATGATTTGATATGAAATCAGTTATTCATTAGTTTTTATTGTTATCGACCTAAATATGGTGACGATTAATTTTTCTATATGACTTATTCTAAAGTATGCTTTGGTTAATTATATCTAGCTTAATATCTCTGAATGAGATTAAACACAAAAAAAAGGCATGTACCTTTATTTCTTGTAGCTAGAATGCAAAGTGAAAATTTCGTAGCTGGATTAAATTTGAAAAGGAACACTTTTTTAATAAATACGCTGGGTGGTGCTCCTAATCTAAAACAACACATGATTTTCAAAAAGTGGTAATTTTCTATGACAAATGAATATAGTTCTATTGGTATTTATATATGACTTTTTCTAAATAATACTTTGGTATCTAGCTCCTAATCTAAAACTACACATGATTTTCAAAAAGTGGTAATTTTCTATGACAAATGAATATAGTTCTATTGGTATTTATATATGACATTTTCTAAATAATACTTTGGTATCTCGCTTAAAATCTCTGAATGAGATTAAACACAAAAATGGCATACCTTAAATTCTTGTAGCTAGAATGCAAAGTGAAAATTGTGTAGCTGGATTAGATTTGAAAAGGAACACTTTTTCTTTTTAGAAATTCATTGTGTGGTGCTCCTCATTGATGTTTTACAATTGTTACAAACCATGTTTCAACGTCACAATCTGAGCATCTATGATTTTGACGCTTGCAATATTGTGTCGTCACAGACCATTTTCATGAGCATGACTAAGATTGCATACTGCATTGAAATATAATTGATAACAGGTAGTGAATACAAAAATTTTGATTTTCATTTTTCATAAAAGGTGTTCCTCATCAGAATCTAGCTATCTAGATAAGCAAACTGAAGTCATCTATCTACAAAAATAGGAACAAATTGTAAAAAATATATATTTCGAAATTAGATTATTTATTACCTATTTCAGTGTTTCGGGTGGTTTTATGTTTAAATCATTATTAATAAGGTCGTGGTGTGCCCTTCAGAAATGCATATGAAAAATAAGCAGGACCACCGATAGTCCCCGATTTTAATCGCAAGTGTGGCCGGGTTGGAGATTTTAGTCGGCGATTGTCTGCGATTCAGTCGGCGATCCCGTCTCCGACTAAAATCGCTAGTGTGGCCTAGCTATAACATGTAGACTAGTTGATACTTTGCGATGAATAGATGTACTTTCATGCTGTTTTTTTTTTCATTCTAATACATTAACACAATTTTCATACATATATCGAATATCGTAAAATTAAGTTTAATTATTTTTATCTTGATTTTTTCTAGATGCCATATTAATAGAATATGATTAGGTAATCTAACAAAAAAACTTTCAGTCATGCATCAATTGCGAGAAGTACCCATATTCTCCGCTCTGACCTAAACATTAAACTTAGAACTGTGCTTAGTCTTTTTACATTGGTTTAATGGGTAAGGTTAAGATTAAGCAGAGTGGAGATCATAGGTCCTGCTGTCCAATTTAGTAACCATGACTCATCAATCGCCCAGATAAACCACATTTTGAACGGTGTATGAAGTTATATGTGTGTTTCTTAATAAATTCAATCTCATAATCAAAACCTCAAGTCAAATATATGTTTTAATGGATTCATCTTATTATACATGTAAAATCCCTCTCTCCATTTAAATGCTCTGTTTAATGACTTGTCCTTTCGAATCACTGCTCATATTTTAGATGTTATAGTTTCTATTGGTATAATCACCCAACCGTAAAGAATCGACTCCCCGCTGACACAAACACATTGCCAATTCATAGAATTCTACTGTTCAAAGACAAAGCACATAGACCAATTAATAGAATTCTACTATTCAAAGACAAAGGGACTTGTTGATTTTCAAAGACACATAACGATCCTTGCATGAAAATGAGGAAAAATATCACAAAATTCGTTTTTATTTGATATCTTTTAAACTAATTAATATTAAAATTCAATATTTTGTAAATAAACCTTCTTTTATGTTTAAAATTTGCAATGCTAAAAAATTATTGCATTGCATTTGCCGTTTTAGAGCTATTAACGGTCAAAGTGTATCTAAGGAACTTGCGGTGCCTTTAGTCCTTGCAGTTATTGAATGCAAACTACCGGCAAAAGTTTAAGTCTTTGTTTATCCCTGTTCAGAATAAAACTGGAAGCCATCGTTCTTAGATCCTAACCAGAATGGTACTTTACAGATAGTGTTATCTAAACAGACATGCCCTTGCTCTACATATACCAATTTTAGATTTTTTCAAATTTTCATTTTAACACGGATGTGATATTTTGATCACACTGCTCATTATTTTGCGTGGGCCTTGGTTTGTGTAATGGTAGTTATGTTCTTGTTTGTGTACAGTCAAATATAATTGAGGTCAAACTGTCAATGTAGAATCAGATGTCATTTGTTCTTTGTGTTCCATGATTGTTTTGTTCATATCCTGAAAATTTATATTGAACACTTTGGAAGTTTTGGGAATTTCACATTTTGACGGTGTGTTTGTAGCTTTCATCAACAACAACTCGCTGATCGTTTAACCCTGGAATTCTACGGTCATATATGAAAAAAACGATGGAAATGTGTAATATATATTATTCTATGTTACTTAGTACTTATATATTTTTTTTCTAGGACGCAGTAACGCTATGCACCCTAGGCATGGGCACGGCCTTTGGTGAATCCATTTTGAACGACACGCCCCGTCACGCCACAGTGATCACGAGCGAAGCCACGCAGCTGCTGAGAGTGGAACAACGAGATTTCAAGGTGCTCTGGGAGGTAAGTGTGGATATTCATAGGACCCTGTAACACTGTGTATTCTAGGCATGGGAACGGCCTTTGGTGAATCCATTTTGAACGACACGCCCCGTCACGCCACAGTGATCACAAGCGAAGCCACGCAGCTGCTGAGAGTGGAACAACGAGATTTCA
>LQRL01165278.1:6653-19557 GCA_001703475.1 Hydroides elegans
AAACAAAGCAAACTGTATATGTATGGCGTAGAAACGGGTTTTATTATATCTCGTTGTTTTGAGTCAGCTGATATCGAAACGGATGATTCCCTGGCCTGGTTTGAGGAAAATGACTTTGTTTTATTTTCATAAAAGGAATTGTAAGTTCTACTTAATGCGAACTGAGTACAATGCAATCTTGGTGCAAGTTAAGACCTATCATCTACGTGTATAATAGTTGTTCAAACTGCCTTCTAAGGAGTATATCTTTTTTAACGTGTGAATTAAAATTGTTTTAATCACTTAAAAACACAGGGCTATTGTTCACGGACAAATCACCTTAATGTTACATTACTATAAGTATATCTGTATTTTGTTTAGATTTCGTTTTTATACAATTGGAATGAAAATCGTGATTTTCTCGACTGTTAATTTGAAAGACTATTTGAAATATTGTGAAATCGCAACAAAATATCACTTTATACGTACCACAACACTTAAACTTCACATATAACTTCATTGTAGTATTGCCGCCAAGAGCTATGATTTAAGTGCAATACTTCATCTATTAGCAGATAGCTCAAGGTGGCCCGAAACATTTCACAAACAAGCTACTACTCCTAACCTAACTATCGATAGCTAATTCTTTCGTTTCAAAACAAAAGTTTCGTTCACACGTTTGCGTTTTCTCGTTTAGGCGTTTAGGTTTAAAGCGTTTACTCGTTTAGTAGTTTCGTAAGTTTCGTTTACGCATTTTAAAAGTTTCGGTCAAGCGTTTGTATTAGCCGTTTGAGTTGCTAGGCTGGAAGTGAGTGGTTTAAGCTTTATCTACCATTTGGAGCTATAAGTTGAAATTATGCCACATACATGTAACATTGATGTTGGGAAACCAACCTTCAATTTAGGGTTATAAAGAAATATGTGACGAGGTGATAATTAAATCTGGTACCGATACGGTCCCTTGTGTAATTGTATAACGGTTATATACCACGGTTAAAGAATACGATTTAACTGCGTCAAGAAACGAAGTTTTACATACTGGGAATCTTAACCGACCAACCTAGTCTTATCTGAATGAGTTATTGTGGCCGTTTTTTTCTCCTTATTTTGCTAACCCCCAACGAACGGTGATTTTGCTCTGATCCGATACATTTTCATTGTTTTTCCTTCCTTGTTCTTCAGTGCATTACGAAAAAGGGCCCTAGGGTTAGGTCTGTAAGTTCATGTAATGGAGTGGCTACGTATATGTAGACCACAGAGTTTTAAGTCTTGATAATAACATATAGCACGAGAATATTATATAGATATCAAATCAAACTAAATGAGCAATTGGGATATCTCAATGGTAGGAGTAGAATTCTATTTGGGTTAATGTATCATATGGCCCTGGGGGAAATATGTATGATTTATTGTTATGAGTTTGTTACTCAATGTGTGCGTAATATTTCTTTGATAATTGTTTTCGCACAATCAAAAGGTTAGGAAATGGTCCTTTGTTCGGTAAGTGGAAATGATTACCTCTGCGATATGCCCATAGCGATATGGTCTAGCTTTTTTTAGATATAGTGCCGATGACTTTTGTGAATTGCGTTAGATTATTTACCAACATATAACCCTTATAATAGATTACTTTGTTTCAGTTCCTCTCTCAATACAATTTCTCTATAACATTCAAAATTGCAGCGCACGAATATCATGGTCACGGACGACATATTACTATATACAATACGAGATTACATTATGGGATACAGCTTTTATTCCCTTGGAAAAGTGGATCGCTTTGTGTCAAATGTTTGCCACAGACAACTGAAACATAGGCATATTGCACGAGTATGTCTGATCTCAGGATTTGTCTTCGAATGACCTCTTCTTCTCCCTAACCATCTAGGTAATATTTTGTAACATTCTAGACATTTTACTCTTAAGACATTACCGAAAACCGTTTATTAGATCACTTGACGCGTAGCTAACAAGTGCTCTAGATTGTCTATCGCGTATTGTGACGTCTGAAATCAGTCTGTCTACATGTCTGCGAAAGGGATCCGCCATCACTGGTATTTGTTACGCGGGAATTAAGATGGAAACCTGGATGAGAACCAGTAGTTTGGAAGAGGTCGAAAGAGAGCAAATACTCAAAAAGGTTGTAGGACAAAACCCCCAAAGAACAAAAACCCCGAAGGTCAGAAGCCCGCGATTTGAATATGCTTCCAGTCCACTTATTTCATAGTATTCAAATCCTTATAAATCTTCGAGAAATATAAAGATATAGATAGAATTCTATATAAATGTATATCCAATTGTATACGAAATGATAAGACAAGGTGTTACATGTTCTGTCTTGATTTATAAACTAATGCCTTGCGTAGACAATAAGGCATCAGCAGCTCACACAATACATTTTTCCTACATCAGGTGAAAAGGAATTCGGATGGTTTCAATAAAAACTTGGAAATTCCTTGGAGCGTAAACTAGGTCACCACATATTAGCGTCAGGATCGATGTGTTGATATGTTCGCCCATGTAACGTCTCGCATCCGATCAACAATCGGGATCTAAACCTGATGTCGACGGCCCAGGAAAAGTTAGAGGCTCAGAATCGGTGTGGTCCTGTCCGATAAACCGATTTTAGTCGACCCTCCACCGTTTTGGCGAAAAAATGGGGAGTTTTTGTTCGGGTGGTGTTAAGCAAGCCACCAAACGATTAGCGTTTAAATCAAACACATTTGTTCATAATACGTGCGGATTTTAGGTCTCGTCGTGAACGTCAAAATAACGTCGATAGAACGCCAGCTCAGCGTAAAAGTGAATTGCTCGAACGGGGTATCGAAATAGGTTTAGCGTCTAATATTTTGCAGCGGTGTCCCAACGTAACTAAACGTCAGGGGTAAACGTGAACTCCCTGTATAAATGTTACTGGCATTATCAGTAGTTGGGCGTACACTTATGGAAAGCTTTCAATATAGGCCCTACGTGATATAGGCTTGTGGAACCAGAACATTTACAATTATGATAACAAAATCGTTTGCTTTCAATGGTAAGATTTGAATAATAGTCGGGAATAAGAATATGTATGTCTTAATTATCGGGACAAATGCTTTCTAATCTTTATCACTTGGGGAACAAATGAGGTGCAATCGTTCTTGATTTTTCCACCATATAAATAACATCAGCTTCAAAGGATTTCATGAAGTAATGCAACAGACACGCGAAACAAAGGTTTTCGTTATGAAGGTTAAGTATTATCTAAGTATTATCATCTTTCAACATCTATTTCTCACCCAGCCAACAAAAGAAACGTCATTATGTCAAGTTTCGAGATTAGATTATACTTGTCACTCGTGTTACATGAAAAATGAGACTAAAAATGAACACCTTAACTCTAATGTACTAAAAATTAAATTTTTATGACAGTAAAATATATGTATTTATATTACGGTCCGATTGGCAGAAATATTGTGTTGTATTATGTTGTCTGCATTGCCAGTTTTTGTAACATAAATCAAGGATTATGAAAAATGCGCTATACATGAAATATAAATATTTTCAACGAAGTTAAAATGACATATGCATTGATTTTTATAGATTTATGAGATAATCCCTATAGAAACTCTTTCCAGTTTCACAAGACAAACCTTTGGAAAAGGATTGTACACAAACCTGAAATCGTAATTTTAAAGTAGGGCCTACATTTGCTTGCGAAAAATAATCGCTCCAAATATTTCTGCATGATTATGAACAACAAAATACAATTTCCAAGAATATTCTATTATCACCAAACCTATGATATTATCCTTCATTGTTCCGCATGGAAGTTTTCAGTGCGAATATTTTGCGCGGGTCGACCAGGTGCGGATTTTGTGACATCGAGGGCCGCGACAAGCCCTGCATGTTCGGGTCCTAATCGTGAAATACATTGGCATCTCCCTTTTTCTTATATTAACTTTATTGGCGACCCCGGTTAATAAGTTTCTAGATTCGCCCCTGACCTTAAATCCCCGCATTCCTTACCAGATGAACCAAGTTAAATCCGTCTCGTTGTACCCTTAAATAAAATACAGTTACGTTTCGCCCTAAAAGACAACACAACACATATCATGCGCACATATTTTAATGACCCCGTGAACCTAGAGACTTCTGCCAGAATGAAAGGTATGTCCTAAAATACAAACTATGACCCTTGACTTTCTCTATTGAAATCCACATGATATGTACTGAGATACCAAGCTTATTTTACAATAATATCATAACAATGAAGAGTCTAAGATAAACTAAGCAGCGGGATAGATAAATAAATTGTACTATTACGATTTCATATCATGCAAGTTCAAGTTTTTGTTGTATTTTAGATGGATGCGTAAATGTCTAAAATGGCGGAAAGAAAGATTACGCGAACGTGAATAGAATTGACGAGACTATTACAAAGAGGGTATGAAAGGGAAGATACGTGATTATCTATATGGACCAAATAATAACAGGGAATGGTGACACATGTTTGAATTCATGTTTTAATTTCACATCGTAGCAGTATTTGTGTTAAAAATGCCCCCAATGAAGTTAGAAGATGTTGGTGCATGTCCTTCTTGATCCCATCCGTCGGAAGATTCATTAAAAAACGTATATCTTGATAAATAATTGGTGAGATGTTCCTTAAATCAGTCCGATGATGATTAATGTTTATTTCTTAAGACGGTCCCGACAAATATAAAACTTAAACTTGTATAAAGGTATTGTGATTTAGAAGCATCACTATGTTTCATGATAATAAACCACTTCGAGGTTATTAAGATAAGGGTTATACCGGATAGATATCATAGTCACATTCGACAATACTTGAGAGTTGATATTTTTATCCTAAACAATCAAAACCTGGATTTAACCAGGATCACTTCAGAAGCTTATTAATTAAACATATCGGCATATAAAGCACTTATCCTTTTCGATTAGAAGTCGAACGACATCGCAAAGACGTTGGTTTCTGGTGTCGTGAGGAAATATCGGTAGGTGTCATGTGGAACCAAATGTCCACTCACAACCTTTTCCATGGGGTAATTATTTCCACACGACACCATATTTAGGAGCTTTCACCGTGTGTACTTTTTTCTAACTGGATATCGAGAAAATTCCATTGCAGCATATAGAACAATTGTAAAAAAAACTTTCATTTTTAATAATAACTGGGTAATAGAAAAATGTCATACGTTCCACTAAAATTCCACTAAACATTACAGTCAGATTTCGATTAGAACATGCATTTAGCGCAAATTGAGATTAACAACGTTTTTAAATGTTAAAATGTATAAATTAATTATTCAAGTTTTATTGAAAAGGTTTTGTATGCATTACTTTTTTATGAGAAAGAAAATAAGAAGACATATTATGTGCAACAAAAACTGTTTTCCAGTGGTCTATCGCTTTTTCATGACAAAGGTATTTCCTACATAATTCAGAAATATATTAACACAATAAATTGAGCAAAAAAAACATGACATAATTTATTGCTTAAAATTCAAGCCCCACAGAGGAAGGACGGATTTGGTAGGGGTAGAATATACGTTCATTTATGTTAACTACGTGTATCATGGCATACACATAAATGTCATATTCATGCAATATGAATAAATCAATAAAAGATAAAACATTCTTTCCCAAAAATTTGGATGAAACCAATCTCAAAATAGATTTTATACAAAGGAAACACATACGCGTCTCTCATACAAAAATTCTACAAACAACTCCAAATTAATTAAGCCTTATATTGCATGAAAGTCTTCAAATATTTCTTACAAGACGGCTGTGTCTGATTGAAACTTAGATAATCAGATGGTAATGAGATTCTACTCTCAAAAGAATCGAATTAACAAAACTAAATGACAGGCATTTATAAATGTCTGTCATGAATGTAGTTTTTGTGAACATGCACAGATACATTCGCAAGCGATTTCCCGAAAATCCCCGATTCACATATCTGAATGAACGGTTCGAGGAAACACGCACAAGTTTTATGGAGGTCTCATTGCATAAATAGGGGTTGCGTTAATTGTTAAAGGATTCCGGATTATTCTTGCAATGATAGAATGTTGTCAAACTAGCATTCTTTCATACCTTGCTGGTTGTAATTTGCAACACAGAATCGCAATAATAGCATCTGCGATCTGAGATAAAGAATCACAAATAACTGCAATTTCGTAGCATCATCTAAATACAAATTCCTAAAAGCCTCACTTAAGCCTACTTTAAGCCTACCATGAATACAACATGCCTAAATTTTAAAACCTTGAAATAATTATCGCGAAAATTATAGATACAAAAAGGTTAATGTTCATAAATAGAATGCCCCCTTTAAATAGCAAAAATATTTAAATGACCGATAGGTTACTTTTGATCAAGACAAGGAATGAGTATGTCGGTGTTTTAGACATATCTTAAAAATGTGCTATTAATGGTCTTAATGTTACTGTAAATAGAATATCATTGGGCAACACCCTCGGGGAAATTTCAAGGAAAGTCTAGTTCCAACATGCAAAAAGGTAAACAACCTCTGCAACCTCCGATAAATTCGTTAAATACTTTGTATTATTATGAATCAAAATAATACTATGATTTGATTAATCCCGAAATCATGTGTTATATTTTATCTCTCACATTATATTTGTTTTCAATATGTTACAAATCTAAACATGAAATGGCTCTTATAAATATGAATACATGTTCAAAGAATAAAGACTTAAATAGTTGCATCCAGAAATCACAAATACGCATCAACCATAACTTAAATGTAAACATATTGAATATATTATACGGTCCCTTAAACTATCTCCACGTTGAACCCGAAAGCACTCTCATGGCCTCAACGGCAAACCGCAGAGGTGTGGCAAAAGGTATCCAAAAAGAACTTTGGTGTATCAATCGACGCGATAACGTCTTTTGTGGTTCACGACACCACAATACAAGTTGAAATGCGATTGCGGTTATGTTTTCATATTTTGATATATTGATCATTGATCATACAGTTTGCGGTTTTCATATGCCCATGTTGTCATATGTGAGTGCACTTTCATTTTTCAATGAGATCAAAAAGCAGACTTGAAGATGATCATCATTATGTGGAGGAGTTTCATTAAATATAAATATAGGGCTATTGAAATATTATTGCGTATCGCATATGGTTATTTCATTATATTGTGCCGGATATGTGTAATTCAAATGCTTCAAAAGATATGTTTTTATTCGTAACATTGCAGAAAATCTACGTTATTAAGTACATTGACATTACGTTTATATTTTGCATTTTCTAAATATTAAATTGAAGCCTTCTTTGTGTTCGACAGAAGAATATCATATCTTTGCAAAAAATATTATGATTATGGGAACGGAAGAGAAAGGCGTAAAAATATGTTAATGACGGAGAATCGCCAAGCTACTAACGTGAATCTAATTTTGGTTGTGGCGTTTTTACATATATTGAAAGAAATGTGAACAAGAAATGAAACATTAAGGGCACTTCCCTAGTCTATTCAATAAAAGATATACTTGCCCAGAATGTTAAACCTCAAATGAAACAAGCCATCGTCGAGGGCGCAGACCCAACCGAACGCCAACAGTCAGTGAATTTGCATGTCTTGATATAAAGCATAAACACAGTATATTGTGTGGTTTTCAAACCATTAAATAACGTCTTTCTCACAACGTTTTTCTCACAACATTTTTCTCACAACGTTTTTTTCACAATGTCTCTCACAATGTTTTTCTCAGAACGTCTTTCTAACAGTGTCTTTTTCATCACGTCTATCTCAAAAAGTCTTTCTCACATCATCATTCTCACAACGTAATGCTCACAATGTCATTCTCATAACATCATTCTCACAACGTTGTGCTAACTTATTCATATATACATGTACAAATGATTTTTTTTCTCACGCCTTTTTCACAACGTCTTTCTTACTATGTCTTCCTCACAACGTATTTCCCACAACGTCTTTTTCACACCGCTGACCTAACATATTCGTCTACCCAACGTAGTCCTCACAACGTCATAATATGCAGGTAATCTTTCTGTGCTCCTATTCGTCTAAGTTCTGAACCCCGTAATTTCGACCATTTTCGGTCGATCGAATTGCCACTTCAACATTGCACATCCCAATATATATTCTTTCACTGTGGAAAGTTTTAGAACCCTAGGACAAAGGCTTTATAACAATACAGTGCGGAATAGGGCTGTATAAAAAATCCCAAAATATCTCAACTTCGTCTAAATTGAGAACCCCGTATTTTCGATATTTTTGGTTGATTGAACTTAAACCTCGGCGTTGCACATCCACAATATATATTCATTCACTGTGTGAAGTTTCAGAACCCTAAGACAAAGGCTTCATACCGAAGTGCCGCGGACAAAGTGTTGTATAAATATCCCCAAATATCTCAAATTCGTCTAAGTTCAGACCCCCGTATTGTCGACAAATTTTGGTATATCAAACTGAAACCTCGACGTTGCACACCTACAATATATATTCTTTCACTGTGTGAAGTTTCAGAACCCTATGTCAAAGGCTTCATACCAAAGTGCCGCGGACAAAGTGTTGTACAAATATCCACATATATCTTAAAATCGTCTAAGTTTAGACCCCCGTAATTTCGATAATTATTGGTCGATCAAACTGAAGCCTCGACGTTGCACACCTACAATATATATTCTTTCACTGTGTGAGGTTTGAGAACCCTATGGCAAAAGCTTCATACCAAAATGCCGCGGACAAAGTGTTGTACAAATACCCCCAAATATCTTAAAATCGTCTAAGTTCAGACCCCCGTAATTTCGACAATTATTGATCGATCAAACTGAAACCTCGACGTTGCACACCTGCAATATATATTAGTTCACTGTGGGAAGTGTCAGGATCCTAGGACAAAGGCTTCATACCAAAGTGCCGCGGACAAAGAGTTGTATGATTAGCGTGAAGGACGGACGGACGGACGGACAGACAGACAGACAGACAGACAGACGGACACAGGCAAATCCTATAGACCCCCCCCCCCGGGTTCCCCCGGTTGGGGTCTAAAAATCTCTAATCCTATGAATCCAAAGAGGGACTAAAAGTATATGACGAATCAACAACCTCGGACGAGATTGAAATACTTTAAACTAAGGTCATAACATGACCGTTTCTAGGAAACCAGGAAACTCACACTTTATAAAACACACTGATAAACCAACCCCCATCAGATGATTAAAATTCGATATCATTATTTGTTTACAGATGGGGAAGGTCCGTTTATATTCATTATTCCATAGTTCGCTATCTGTTAAGAAATACCACTGGCTGATAAACCCAATAGCATGGTGTAGATTTCAGGAATTTTGTTCCTCTAGCCAGAGGTCATTCGCAGAAATAAACAATGATAAGCCACCTTTAAACGACCGCGATAAGACACAGGATAAGACTAACTGACCACAGTTAATGGTAGTTTAGCATGGTTTGTTTTAACTTTGTTAGTCACGATGTGATAGTATTGGATGTAGAAATTTCCAAGGAATAATGGACAAAACAGTGTTGCGAAGTTCCGTAACAAACAACTTTTCCAGAGAGAGAGAGAGAGAGAGAGAGAGAGAGAGAGAGAGAGAGAGAGAGAGAGAGAGAGGTCGTGCAGACAGGAAGCGAGAGAAAGAGGAATATAGAAACATAAAAAAGAGAGACACTGAGAGAGCGAGAGAGAGCGAGAGAGAGAGATAGAGCGAAAGAGAGAAATAGAGAAATGTGTGCGGGGAAGTGAGAACAGAAGAGATTGAAATATGAGTGACTGCAACGTACGTATTCCATATTCCGAGAAAGAAACAGGGAGAGAGAAATGGAGGGAGAGCTCCAGATAAGGTTGACTGCCTATCAGCTGACTCAGCTAGCCATGGATCAAGCGCCGATTCATCAGGGAACCAAGGGCGTTTCTGATAATGAAGGCTGGAAGGGGTCAGTCATGCGGAACGCGCTATGTTGACCTCACGTTCGTTCACATAATGATGAGGGAGAGCAAAGGATGTGAGCTGCTACAGGGAGAGGAGGAAGGGGTCGGTTGTGGAATGTAAACAAAACAATGTATCAAGGAAAATTGTGATTATTTCTGATGATTTCTTTTGCAATGAGATTCTATTAAGAGTATTGTAACTATAAGATGCTCCTAGCACATAGAGCATTCGGTCCATAGTTTTCTGCGACTAGAACCATACTCTGATGTATAACTTTATTTAAGGAGAGGGGGTTTCTTGTATAGATTAACCGTGCACCATATTAGTTTACTTCAAACTTTAAAAAACTATACAAATATATTCGCAACAAGTTTGTATAGCTTCCGTAAAGTTTCATGTTCGACCTAATATGCTGCATTGAAATTGTCAATATGGGATAACATTCCCATCGAATCGAAATGTTGTGTATATAGGCCAAATATATGACATTCCACAAAAGTACAATTTTTCAATTTTAATATAAAAATGGAGTCAAGTGCGTTTAAGTGGAAAACAACTGTAATTTCAGGATAGCATGTAAATGTGAAAAGTCAACAAAGTATCCGATTGATGTACAATAGTTTTGCGTATTCCCTTGTTTGTATGCACGCGACTGGCTCATTTAGCAAAAGCAAACTTCTCGTATTATCACCCAATAGAAGTGCCACCATATTACATACTTTACATGGCATCTAACCCTTATATATGTAAATAAATTCGGTTTTAAAGTTGCGAAGAAGTTTTGAAGCATCATTGAATACATACAGCAGGGTTACATGAGATTCATATGAGATGTAGAATCATATAACACTATAACAGAATCAAACGAAATTTAAAAAAATATATATTTTTTTTGTGTTTGATTGAAATATTCAAAGTAAATGATCAGCTAATTTTCAGAAAATGGCTCATATCGCCTTAAAGTATCTTAATGTCGGTGAACGAATTAAATCAGAAGCGGTGAAGAAATGGTATTACGTATTACCGATAGTAAATAAAGCACAAACTTTAAATATCGTTATTAGTAATAACATATGAATGGCGATTCATAAATACTTAATTGTGTTTATATTTAGAGCACGATTCCATACCCGCTTACGCAACAACGTCGTCTTTATTTAGAATATTGCGTGATATTTAAGCAGAATCGCGTCGCTTCAGGCTTATTATTAATGTTACATGGTGCTACATTGTTTCCCTTTCTATAACAATCGCTTAACAATCGTAACAGTTTTAGATAAAGCCTTCACTCTTTATCTCCCACATCTATGCGAAAATGTATAGGCTTATGATTAGTTTGCATTCATAAGTTTAGACATTGTTGAAATAAAATGTCATATTTAGATAGACATTTTTGAAATAAAATGTCATATTTAGGGAGACATTACGCAATTTGTCGTA
This sequence comes from Hydroides elegans, assembly GCA_001703475.1. Lineage (NCBI taxonomy): Eukaryota > Metazoa > Annelida > Polychaeta > Sabellida > Serpulidae > Hydroides > Hydroides elegans. Next base: position 18,028 of record LQRL01165278.1, read on the forward strand.
GTTTGAAGTTATTATTAGCTCCATTTAGTGTGTCAATGCGTCTATATTCAAGGTTTTATATCCAAGGTCGATAAAACATTGTCCTATGGTTTAATGGTCATAGGCTCCGAGATACAGAAATAGAATGAGAAAATTATGATATTTTCATAAACTATGAAAATCTATGGACCCATTAAAATATAATATATAACTGTACATAACTCTTGAACGGGTGAGTGAGGGAAATGGGATGCTGAATAATTGTTGGAACATAATGAATATTACTGAAAGTAAAATGGTTAAATAATTAAGCGATTTCCATAGAAAGTTGCGATTTTCACTGTTTTGCAACACGCGACAGGATTATCGCTTATTGCGCTTTCACAAACAATAGAAAAGTCACAATTGGTTCAACACATAAACATAAAAAATGTGTTAATTTTAAAACTGTATAACATTGTTTTAATGTTAAACTTACGATGGAGTTTTGACGAGTTTGTCCTTGTAGTTATGTTGGAAGAGGTTCTTGCGAATATCGTTGTAAGGGTTGTAGGCCTTATCTTGACGCCAGTCGCCGAATTGAGCTGGGATGATGCCTCCGGTCTCTGAAATAGTTAAATAAATATATATTTAATATGTTTATTGTGAATACATATAACATTATATGCAAAGTTATTGGCTCAAATAGTTTAGTTTTGAAATTTGGTTAAATGACTTGTTTCCTACGTTAGACGCTGAACATTAAAAACGAACGATCATAAGTCTCTGAAACATTTCAATTGTTGTATATATAATGATGTAAATTACAATATGATATTATGTTATATGTATATTGATTTGCTGTAAGAGTAATTTTTAAAATTTGGTTAAATGACTTGTTTCCCACGTTAGACGCGAAGACATATGATTGTTCGTTATAAATGTTCGTTGTGGATATATCGTATCATAATGTGAGTTTTATTGTAATTTCGGCGTTATTTTAGTTAAACAGTTAGCGCCTTTTTAATTTTTGGCTTTATTTCGCTTCATTATATGCATGAAAATGTATCAAAATGTGATACATACGTTTCTGTTTTATTTTCTTAACTGCATAAAAATTCTTTGAAATCAAAACCTCGATTAAATGTTCATCTTGTTCATCTTTAAATGTTTACTGACATTGGATAAGACAAAACCAAAAACTCATATCTTGCACAAATTAAGGTTAAGTACACATTCCGCTTGTCAGTATGACAGTTTACCCTTTTTAACTTTTGACTTATGTCAGACTTAATTATATTAAATCAAACAAAAACAAAATTGATGCACATTTTGTCTGACTTCAATTTTTCTAAAAGTGTTCTATTAATGCCAGCAGATTTACGAGGCAGTTACAAATATAACACACTTTTAATGTATGGTTTATGCTTTTAGGTCCAAAACCCGAAGGGTACATCATACATTATTTATCTTCACATCGAAATTATATCTAAGTTTACGAGGTAATTATTTTCTCTTTATTATGCCATCAATTACCTATTAAAAATCCGAATATAGTGAGATTTAAGCGCT
>LQRL01165278.1:19567-29630 GCA_001703475.1 Hydroides elegans
AATATAATGTAAATGTTTATGATAAAAAACACTTAATATGTTTTTAGGATATAAATTCACTTTTTAGGATGTACGTGCATTGCATAATAAATGGATTGTGAGTTAACTAGTGCATAATAAAATCAAATTAATAAACGAAAATAATTCATGATAAAAAACCGAATTTATATATATGTTTTCTCACTTCAATTTTATATATGTATATTTTTATATAAGACCTATCGCTAGCCATAAAAATCCTACATGGATCGATATTTACAAAATGACGATATTCATCACAACATTTTGATTCAATTTTCAAAGCATTCCATCCCTGCGTTTCCTTTTGATCTGCATTTTTTTTTAAAGAATTTCCCAATTTGATTATGCTTAATCGTGCATCTGCCTGCATTATGCCTTTGTTTGATTTGACAAATTACAAGGTCAAATAACAATGGCCAGTGTCCTTGGGAACATTTTTTTTTTCAAATCATTTATTCTGCTCAAACGTAAAACGGGATGAATTAAAGTCTCATTTGTCAAATATCAGCTTTTGGAAAATTGGAAGTGATGACAACTATAATTAAGCCATTAATTGAACATCCGCTCCTTTCATTTTTCTGTCACCACCATTTTTATCATAAAATTGTCTAAAACTGATTTTATTGATGGAAGGGATATAGCCCAATTGTAATTACTGTAATTAATGACTGGATTCCGAACAATACCCTTTCATTCAAGATTATGGTTGAATCTGTATATTGTTGAAATGGAAACCGCTTTTGATAATAATGCAAGTTGATTTGCTCAAAAGGCAGTTTCCCTGAGTAAAATCATGTTCTAGACATGGGCACATGTGTGTGGTTCGATCAATCCGTGATCGGGATGATATCATACCCTTTGTTTTCATTGAACACAAATTATATGAGATTTGTTTTATCCATTCTGGAGAGGAGAAATATAAAATAAAATATGCGAGTTGTGTTTTCTTGATTCCACGAAACGAACGAATGTGCATCTAGAAGAGCATATTCTGATGTGTTTGGCTTCATTTCAAATTGCTTTGGCTGAAATCAGAAATGCTGATCGTTTTACCGTAAAAATGAATGTAAATGCATGTAATATATATGATAAATACTGAGAAAATGAGGGATTTCTGTTCATTACTAAATAAATTGCGAATCAATTACTTGATTATGAATGCCATTAATAAACATTAAATGTATATAATATTTGAAAAATAATATACGATATTCAATTATACAGAAAGAACATGTATAATTGTAAATGAATTATGTCAAAGAGCCAATTATCAGCTTCTGCATATGCAATTTTAATATCTGGAAGAGGTATAATTAAAGAAAGATGTTACATTAGTTTGCAGCCAAAGTTTAAAAGAGATACACATACAGTTTAAGACACGTATTAATTATTCGGCTTTTCTTTGCCAAACATATTGCACTGTATTGCCAATAAATATCGTGAGAGATCGCTCATGAGTCGAGGTTTAGGACTGGCTTTAAGTCATCGGTAGGCTATTAAAGATTTGACCCCGAGACCCATTTCTGACTAACGTTGTATTGTATGGAAGTAACTTATATATGAAATTTACTCCGTTTTACAATTAACACTTTTTAGTGAGTTTATATGGTAACATGTAACGGTTGGCCATCATGGTTGAGATTCGTATGCAATCATGTTTATAGCAGGGGCACCGGCTACTAGGTAATTAATAGCTCTTTCGTTATGTAGTCCGTGCGTCTTCATTTAGCCTACGCCAGGTTTATTCTTGATATAAAGCTTATATCTAAAACGTTTCTATAATAATGTTACGGCCCTAAATATCGCATGCATTCCCCTTTCGCATCTTTCCTATCTTTAACCAGCTTCTAATACAATATGTACAATGTATATAACTTAACAATTGCTCATGCAAATGTCGTATGAGCATCTGCGTCTGCTGAAGGTCGTGACCCCTGTGCCATAGGTGATTATACGTTATTATGCGACATTTGCCTTTTTCGCTGAGGTACACCACCTGTCGGTCAATGGACGACGTAATAGGCAGGCGATCAGATTACGATGTTGTCTGATTATAACGTATTGATGATATACATGTATATGTTTCCGTATGTGAATTATGATGAGTTCCCGAAAACGTGGAGAAATTTTAAGAACATGTAGTAGATAAGATAAGATAAGATAAATACGACTAACGTGTTATGGAAGATGGTGTTTTACTGTTTCTATAAGCACAATGAACCCATAACTCATAGACGTTTACCGTTTGATCTATGAATTACGTGTATTTTATGTTTTGTTTACTTCGCAGGCTAGAATTCACGGCCTATTTAGTAAGATAACGTGACGTTTCATGTCCATGTTTTGACGTCTTCTGCCTAGACACACGCTTATCCACTGCGTCGAGAAGTTGATTAGCACAATCCCACTCGACAAGAGCGATACGTTAGACGTCATTTTTGGACGTGATGTCGAGAGTCATATGTAATTGTGCCTTTTACATCAGGACGCCGGCGTAACGTCACTTTTACGCCTATCGTTGACCCGACGTCAGCACAGCGTTTTTTCCAACTCCCTGACCTATGGGTCCATATTAGAACGTTTTTTCGACGTCGGGGAACATCATACCGAGTGGGGAATCCTTGTGAACTCGCTCAACTGACCCTTCAGTCAAAATGATCCGTCTTACGTCCGAAACAACTGTCTAAGTGGAAACAAGGTCAAACAAACATCTAAAAGGCAGTTGGTAAAGGTATAAATGAAAATTAACGTTATATTTTTTATTCTAAATTTGAGAGAGGGATGAGATGCTTACCCCGGTAATTGGAAAAAATGTGAACTATTTCTTTTAAAATATTAAAATTTATCAGCTAGGCATGTTACATGATAACTATGGCACATGATGACGTTTCTATTTATTTCAATATAAAATGCATTTATTGTTGATAATAGTTATTTGCATGTGCATCTCGAAACCCTAACTACAGGTTTACATCGACAACTCAAATATCGCAGATGAATGAAATTCCTTAGAATTCATCTCGGCTTTCTGGCCTAACTGTTTCGAAGAAAACATGATTTTACGGTTTTAGCCTAGCTTTTTTAAAGATTAAAAAAACAAAGTAAGTAATCTAGGACAGGAATGTGAACTTCAACCTGTTTGTTGCTTTGTGTGTACGTTAATTCGTCCTGTAGTTACGCGAATTCAAAAAAGTGTCTTTTTCTAAAGTGGCAGACACTACAAAAGTTCAGAACTGTTTTAAATTTAGTCTACAACTGTATTGTATACAGACCAATTATGGGTAGATAGTTTGAATATTCCAGCAGAGCTTAGTTGCATTTTGGTATTTATGATTGGCTTTTGCATATTTAAATTAACATTTGTATATTTGTGATGGCTATGCGTCTTATGCTGATTTTGCATATTTACATGTGTCTCTATAGTTACTGAGATATCGCCCGGACAAACTTATCTGGACGGAAGGAGACGGAGATACGGACGGACGGACTTGAGGTCTTTTCTATATCCCCCGCCCAAGCTAGTGAGATGGGGGATAACAAATTCCCTTCTTACCTTGGAGTTCCTTCCCTAAGCACTCACCTCGTTCGTTTTAAAATTACATAAACCAAACTCTCTCCTTAACTTGGAGTTCCTGACTCTCTCCTGGTGCCCTACGTCCCTTGCATTTCAATCCCAAGCAATAAGTCTTTTGTGTCGTATCTCCGCACTTCTCTCCGCCATAGCGTCCTTCCCTAAGCACTCAACTCGTTCGCTTTAAAATTACATAAACCAAACTCTCTCCTTACCTTGGAGTTCCTGACTCTCTCCTGGTGCCCTACGTCCCTTGCATTTCAATCCCAAGCAATAAGTCTTTTGTGTCGTATCTCCGCACTTCTCTCCGCCATAGCGTCCTTCCCTAAGCACTCAACTCGTTCGTTTTAAAATTACATAAACCAAACTCTCTCCTTACCTTGGAGTTCCTGACTCTCTCCTGGTGCCCTACGTCCCTTGCATTTCAAACCCAAGCAATAAGTCTTTTGCGTCGTATCTCCGCACTTCTCTCCGCCATAGCGTCCCTCCCTAAGCACGCGCCTCGTTCGCAACTTGTGGCCCCAACCGCATGATTCCGAGCACTCATCCCAGTCTTCCCAGTCACCGAGAACGCAGTCTTGAGCTGTAAAGAAGACAAATGCATTTTATTATACTTGTTATTTTGTTTATATATCAAAACAACTCAATTTCGAATCAATTAAAAAGTTATTTCGTCCAAGCCTTCCAAGTCATCGAGAACGCAGTCATGGGCTGTAAAATTTCAAGAATAAGATTATTTTAACATGCGAAACATATAGTATTGTATCATATTACAAAGATTAACTCGAATGAACCAAAAGAGGGTCGCCCGGTCCTCCCAACGCAGAGAATGCCGTCCTGAACTGTGGATAAAAGACATAGAAATTAGAAAATAATTGGAGATGTGTATACGTTGTATATCATGGATTGAAACCTATCACAATATTCACAAATCTGACATGTACATATGCCATCATTTAGAAACCAGAACCTATTATCCCAAAAAACTTCCAATATGCCAGTCACGTCGACCCGTTAATTGTCTGAAATTTAAAGAGAGCATGAAAAACAAATCTAAGGGATCGCGAGCACCTCGGCGAAAAATGACAGCTGCTCTGAGACGCCTACACGTCGTTTGCTCCATATTGTACATGGCCTTAAGGAAGCAAGCAAGGATCATTCAGAATAATGCCTTTGGCGAGATTAAGCATTTTGGAGGAATAACTGGTTCGTGTTCGGAATCACTGGCCCTGGTTTGGAATAGTTGGCCCTGGTTATTCCAGTAAACAGTGGTGATAAGGCGTCAATCAAATGACGCATCGGTCTCAAAACGTCCCTTGGTTCGGTCTTCGTGGTCTTGAGAATATTAAGGTACAGTCAGTCAGTACCCTCAACTAGTTATTCCAGTAAACATAAGTGATAAGTCTTCAAAATGACGCATCGATGCCAAAAGAGTCCTTCGCGAATATTAAGTTTTTAGTTATCACAATTATTCCCCCTTCTTGTTACTTTAGTAAACAGTGCTACATCTTCACATCGATGCCAAAATATGGCCCTTGGGTCGCGGTCTTGAGAGCAATAAGGTACAGTTATCACATTTACTCCGCTCATCGTAAACACGGCGTAAACAATGGAGGTCTAATTATGTTTATCTGAGTCAATGTCCTTTGGGCAGTGGTGGCATATTAGTGATGTTTTGGCATCTGATTTGATACGAAGGAATGGAGTAGATGTCTACTGAGTGTAACAAACACATCAAAACGTTGCAACTGGCCACAACAGAAAGCGAAAGAAGATTTTTTTTTCTCAAAATACGTTGTCACATAAGTGTTATCGTTTGAATTTTTATAATTCACAGCGTCTCAGCTTTTAGTAATATTATTATTTACCGCGTCTTATGCAAAGTCCCAAATATCATTTATTGATAAAATAATCTTGATCAATTCGTGTCTTAGAAACACTGTTGAATGTTAAATGAAGACCAACATTTCCATAACTTGTTCTAATAAATATTCACATAAGAACACAGTAACACGCTCAATGGCGTGCAATAAACGAAGACATCCTTCTACTGCAACAATGTATGTCGTGTTTTGGTCTAAATATGTTTTGGCGCTGAGTGGGTTGGACACCGACCCTAGCCAAGGTGATATGCTCACCTCATGTTTGGGGATAGTAAAGGGGTCAGAGGACAGTGACCCAGAGAGAAAGGTAATGAGCTAAGAGGCAATGCCATCACTTGGCAGTCTCCGGAGAGAGTGTGACCCGAACGGCACAGGAATGCAAAATGCAATGCGAACGCAAACTAATGTCACAGCGAGGATGGTGTTGCTTATTTTCAGGAAAGGTGTAAGCAGATGTGTCACTTCCTAGAAACTCTATAAGCAAAAGAAATGGGTCAGCTGCACATCTTAATTGCATTCTTTGGTTATATATGCATGTATATCCACGATGATACCCTAGCAGCATTTTGATTATTGTTTTGTTATATAGACAATAAGTTATTTTGCATTGACTCGTTATTGCGTTCAACCAACGGTATATCTTGTTAGCATGTCGACTACTATCAAAAATCATTTCTTGGCAAACGCACTCATTATCGAGAACCGGCCGGGAAACACCTGGTGACGATATAAAGTATGTTATGTTTTATGGATATAATATTGCAACATATGTGTTACGTAATAAAACGCAGGTGTATTTCAGATTTATCCAATTTATATTAATAATAATAACGGCGTTTCGGGTTATCTTACTCAAGTGCAAGAGTGCAGAATGCTGGTTCAATAATGCACATGTAATTTTTATTGATAGTTAAATCTGCATATATTGCGTTTTTAATGCAATAAATATCTTAACTAAATTGCTGTCAGAAGTGGAATATTAGTAATATTAATAACAGATATATTATTTCAGGTGATATTCGTATTGAACCTATAGCAATCATACTCTAAAACGTGCATATGGGTTAACAATTACTTTTCTCTATATGTATCGCATTGTACCAAACTACCCTTAATCATCTCTCCAAATTCTCACTTAGTTATAGTACCACATATACTGCATTTTTTGAATGTGCATCACAGGCGTGGATCCAGAAAATATTGAGCGTGGCGCCAATGGTATAAGATATGAGACCGAACGTGAGAGCGCCAATATATTTTTTGTAACATATAAGAGTGAACGGGGTTGACCCTCTTAATCCGCGCCTGCACATAATCGTTATAACATAAGATCTAACTTAGCAGAGAAAACTTCGCAAAAACACCCTTGTAACCTCCTGATTACCAAAATGCGCCCTCACGGCACACACGTTCTTGACTCTTGACGCCTCACGCACACGACCCTCTTTTGATACCATCATCATCACGCGATTGCCTGAGGGCTCAATCGAGCGACTGCATATGCACTCTGTAATTACCCGATTATCGCTCATATTCCGATGTTAGCACGTGTCAACGCTACGGAAAACCTTCTGTCCTCGTGGCCTTGCCTGAGGAATATTAAACATTGTAATGCTGGTCTAATGGCGATTTCATTTAGTTTCTCTGACCACGCGCTTACGCTGTTCGTTCGTATAGGGATATACAAAATGCAATGTTCAAAAAGCTAATTTTCGAAATGAAAAAGCAATTCTATCGGGAAAACCATGAAAAGGTGGACTCAAGATTCTAATATATATAAATGCGCTCCCTTTTTCTGTTCCCATGTGTAAATCATGAATGACATATTTATTGAAATGAAGGCCTATGCATTCTGTTTTTTCATTTCTCAAACAGCGATTTTCATTTTTTTGTATATAGTCCCCGAATATATCTAGTGGATTGCAGCAGTCATATACAAGATATTTATGTGATATATGCAGTAAAACTGCTCATATGTTTGCTTTATATAGTAAGCAATGTCCTAAATTATCAGAGTAGCAATACTGTCTGCTTTAAGTGGACAATATGGTGCCTATTTATTGGAAGACACTTATCGAGTCCAGGGTCCGCCTGAGCACCCTATATAGGAAGATTACAAGTTAGTTCCTAATACAATATCGTTGTGATTTAACGTCGCTGCAGCGTGGCGGTGAAAAAGAACGAAAGAATGACGTTTATCCAACATCGGAACGCTAAAGGACGGCCGAAAATAATTTAAAGGCTTTGGCCCGAATTTTAACGTCCACAAGCGACTTTGTACAGACGACGGAGATTCGACGGAGGGTGGAAGTTGCCACATACATGTAAGTGGCGCTTTCATGAGTTTTAAAATATTTATCAATGTGACCTAAATGCCACCGCAGCCCCGTAAATCAGTCTTCAACAGCATATTATTGTATCTGTTATTAAAATAACCCAATAAAGACGTTTATATTTATGTAAACATGAAGCATATATATCCAACTAGATTTACGACCACACTCCAAGCAGCTTGTGACAGTGGCTCCAATTTCAAACGAATGAAGACATAAAAATATATATTTAATATAGCCTATAACAGAATCATTATAAATACCGACTCCTTATCACAAAAGGTTAACTGCTGCAAAAATAAAACGACATCCCGTTTGAAATCGAATCGCGAAGTTGACACGGGAGCGCATAAACATTGCTTGTATGGCTCAATGTTGAATCGTATCAGTTGGTGGGATACAAATCATTTAGCGCCGATATATCGATGGTGGTACCGAGATAAACGGAGACGGTGTCGGGTCCCCTTCATTCAGGTCCGTTCATTTGAATATACCTTTGTATGGAAGAGAAAGGGCGCGGTTTATTACGAATATAATGTTGTTACTCGCGCCTGAATAAATACTGCACGCGACATTAGCGATGTGTTAACGTTTAGCGGATAAGTGAGCGTTACACATGTAGTTATAATTTCTTAAAACTAGCCTTAGAGGTTAACGAATACCTATTCCTTCCCGTACCCATCCCAGAACGATCCCATCCTCCGTCGCTTTCTAACTACCGGTATATTAAAACAAATATTTATAGTTGGAAATAATCATTGTCAACGCGTATATCTTGGTGTCATATTCTTGCTGGATTCTCTCTGGATCTACGCATGTGCTATTATGAAATCAAACGCATATATATACCGATGAAAAGTAACTTTTCAAAATCAAATTCAAAACGATGGAAGGCATGAAGATGGCGACATAAACAGAAAAATGACGGAATAAATATTCATATGTTGAAATATGTATTGTTTTTACGTTTCATCTTTTTCAACTTCATCAACTACCTTTCATCATTTCATACTACATCATAATCATGACACATCACAACTATTTACATACGTGTACGTCATTTGTCGCTGTTTTTCTGTAACTCAATCCTCAAAGTTGAAAGCCAAACAGTTCGAGTTCACAAAAGTTAAAATCCAGGGTATATTGTCTATTTAAAATGCTAAATAGTTTTTTGTCTTGTTCTATTTGTTCTAAATTTTCTAGGATTTAAAGCGAATCCTTTATATCAAGGATAGTATATATGTATGTATAGCCCTGAATCGAACGTATTATGTTCATTCAAGCTTGTTTTACCCCTACCCCTCTATCTAGATGCCTATCTAGATATATCTTATCTACTGTCTATCTCTTCTCTGTCTAACTTTCCTTATATTTTTTATCCATCTTACTATCAATCCGACCCATATTCATTCATAAATTAAAATATGTTTTTCAAACATCAGTCTCAGCAAAAAACATATGTAAACAAAATTGCTTTTTGAACAATTCGGAGCAAATATATTTTTTGGTCATTCATAGACGCGTCTTTTTGTCTCCAGTGCATGTGTTCAGGTCTTCCTGTTGTTTGAAATTAAATTTATGAAACGCATTCTATTTGTATATGCACTTAATAGTACAAAATGTACCGGTAGTTGATGGAACTACCATCAAAATATGATCGGTTCACATATCATCAAGAATTTTAATCGATAAAAAAAGAAGGGGGGATAAGATAAAATTAATTGGTAAATTAACACAGTATTTATTGTTATCGTTGTTGAAATCAAAACTCCATTTATACCATGACCTAAACGTCACTGAATAAAGAAAATGAAACACTTAATTTGGCCATAATGCTGTTACTAGACCTCGCCATAAAACCTTTATATAAAACGAGAATTAAAAAAAAATCGTTAACTAACTCTTGATAAAACTTTGAAATGTGGCTCAGCAAATCTCAAAGAAATGTAAATTGTTAATATAGATTTGAATTTTAAAACAACAATCACGCAAATGTATTAAATAACCAATTAACCTTAAATCCATTATTGCGTGCAAGGGTATATTATCTTATGTCTACGATATCTAGTTTTTGCTATAAATATAAACAAAATTTATCTAGGCCAGCAGTTATAAAAACATACAACAATTAAGCTAGCATACGGATAATCAGACACACCGCTTGAATTCTCTTTGATTCGCTTCAACAATGTATTATTTGGGTTATTGCAATTAAATTGGAATTCCACTTATTTCAGATCTTATAGACGCTGGAT
>LQRL01165293.1:0-17290 GCA_001703475.1 Hydroides elegans
TTCGTTTCATGCTCTGTTCTTTATATACTGATAGAAATATCGTTGAAATTGTACATTTGCATGTTTTACGAAATAAAATATCGTTTATCGTTTATCGTTTTTATCGTTATGGACAATAAAAGCTGATAAGAGTTTTAATATTTAGTTTTTTTTTTTGCATCACATATTAGCAAATATATCTGTCTGTATTATTTAAATTGTTTTTCAAAATAATATTCCGTTTTTCCCAGACCAGCCGCATCCTAAAATCTGATTCTTTAATTGTGACCACCGCCTTGTACTTGAACCGCCTTAGGGTGTGACAAAACGTATGAGCAAAGAGATAACGGAAAAACTGATACGGACACCTTAAGCGTGACATAGTACCTGGTACAAAGAAGCATAACATAAACGAATCTGTTTCATACTAGCCATATTGTGTTGTCGGTAATTATTAAATGAGAAAATGCATCGCTAATTTGGGCCGGTGTCTTGTTTTACTCATTTATCGCTCACAATCAAATCGAACATCAATCTTATCGATGTACCTGCTTGAAGGAAACTTTCCTCAATTGGATATATTTACTATTTGATGATGTTTCAACGCTTATATCTTTTACATTTTCCATTTTTCTAATTTAAAAGCATTAAAAGTTTCACTTTCGATTTTTGACAAAGTCTTTGCTCGAAATGGTTATAAGTAAAAATACGGTAGGTATTATCAGGGATAAAGATACGGGGACTAGAAACGAGACAGAATATCATAAATGTTTCGAATGAGTTAGAATGGTTCCGCATAGACTGGACCCCATCCATAATATCAAAGATATATAGGGACTGGTATCATCCACCATTTTGTTTTGATCTGAAAGCCAGTTTATTCACATGGCATATCAGTCACGTGATCTGGGGGTGTGTCTCTTTAAGCCAATCAATCGATTCGTTACAAAAAATGGTTCCCATTTTACATCGGGTGATACCATACACTAATAACGATAGTGCTTAGTGTAGGGGAGCCATTCTAAGTTCCGCATACCCAATTCATGAATAGGGTATGGTATCACCCGAGGAACTCTAGGTAATATTTTTGTAACACATAACGTGATTGGCTGAAATATGCATTCAGATCCCAGTGTTTGAATAGTGTGAACCAGTCAGACTGATATAGCAAATCAATAAACTGGTCTTCAAATCGAAAACTAAATGATGGATGTCACCAGTCCCTATATATCTTGATATTAGGGCTCGGAAACAGTCTACGAATGAGTCGTCGACCATCGGCTGCTCCGCTCGTTTTGAGATTATATGGCCGAAGGCCTTTTCTCAGCACAAATAATGACATATCCTAAATGAGAATCGTCTATATTATCCTATAAATAGTTCACAATATTCACAAACAGTCTCCATGCGTCTCTATTCTGAGCCAGTTTTATTGCTCCATATATATCCATGCATCTGGATAGTTGTTTTTCAATTAGGTTTAGGAGAGTTGGTCTTTGACCTCCTACTGGCTTTTTGGATGGTCTTAAGCCCTAGTAGAGTGCTTTTTTAGCTGTCGCTGAACTCGGTAATCTACATATATGACCAAACACTCTAAGACGCCTAGTTGCTATGGCCGTTGACCATGGTTTTTGATCAGCTTGTTGCTCGGTCAGTTTCGTAAACACTGCAATTTGAAATAATGCCAAGAATGAAACGCTTAAATGATTTATAATAAAAAGTTTACAAAGTTAAGTGAAATGTCGAATTGAGTAATAAATGATTTCTGGAAAATCATATTTCGCATATTTATTTTTTCATGAAACCGCCATTTTGTTTCTATCTTTAGAATCTGAGGCCACGTGCTTGTGGGAAAACCCGATTGTTCTATTTCTAGATTTTGCCGAGGTTAGACCCTGGATTCTAATCCTGTTATAAACATCCCCTGTATGATTTCAAAATGGAATGAAGGGCTCCGTGCAACAATTCTTGCAGACCAGTCTACGTCACACCATAAATCCGTCCCCCAAACAATTCAGGATTCAAGCTATGTGATTGGACGGGAGATTTTACTTCCTAGATACTTCCCTAAAGCATTGAAAGAAATAGTTTGTGATTGGTCCATTTTAAAGATGGCGGACAGTGGTCTGCAAGAATGTGTTAAGTCGATTTAAAATGCTTTGCCAAATACTTTTGCAAAGTATCACATGATTATAGACCCATGATATATATTTTAATAATGCTACAAAATCAATGCAATCATAACAATTTAATTATTTGGACACTTGCCAATCCTTCTTTAAATGACATATTAAAAAAAACGTTTAATGCCTCTTGTCTCAAAACGTCAATTTCAGACTTAATACAATGTTGCATTGGCAGTTGAAATAGTTGTACCGAAAGAAATGGAAGCAAAATGAGAAGCACCCAAACAGTCCCCTCTTTGAAATGCTTTCACACCAGGAAATTTGAACTTATATATGAATTTCGAACACCGAAATTAAAAAAGTAAAGTTTTGAAATGGCGGATCATGAGCGCTCATTAAAAGACCAATAGACAAATTGTTCGAGTATCAATAGTGTAGTCCAACAAAATCGCCCATTGACATTTTATGATTTGCATACAAGATTGTCTATTAGCGCGCATGCGCAAAAATCGTGATGAAATTGGATTTCCTTTTCCTGGTTAGAAATATAAAGCAAAAATGCAGGTTGAAAACTTATTTGACTGGAGTATATTTAAACAGATTGATGTTAAGTCAACCCAAACGGTCAGATGAAACAAAAAATCCCTAAGATAATTTTTAATACTCATGAGTGCTGTCGCCATAACGTTTCGTGGATATATAATGTAATTGAAACATGCTTATAAAATTGCAGACCCAACCACATTTATTTAGCCATGAAATGTATAACCGACTCGAATGTGAGCGAGTTTTTAAGGCCTCAGTCTTATTGTTTAGGGCCTACGTGGCATTGACCCGAAAATTCCGTCCCATATATGTGTCAAATCTTATCGAGTGGCTTGGGCCCCAACCTATCATAATAATATTTCATGTTTGGAGGGCCATACGTTGATTGCTTGACCCGAGGGCACGGGGCCGGACGGGTCGAAGGCGAAGCTTTAGGTCCGTCGGCACCGTGCCCGAGGGTCCGGCAATCAACGTATGACCCTCCAAACATGAAGTGTTATTTTTATTACATGCCTTTTTCAGCTATTGCGATTCATTTTAACGAACAAGCGCTATTCCATACACCTTTAAATACATTAACTCTATTTCTGTTAAATTCAAGTTATATAACGTTTTTGGTCATTGTAAAAACTCCGTATTTTGTTACGTCACAAACAACTGTGTAGCGTCACGTAATGCTCACATAACCTATGGTTGAAATAGCAGGTGCATTGGGCGAAGTAAAAATCACATTGTTTTAAATGTTTTTTTTTAATTACACAATCTCTTTAATCTCTTTTTAGTTTTGGATGAAGTTATATTATTAATCTACGTATTTAAATACACTTCATTAATTTTTGGTATTCATACAGTTATTAAATTATAAAATGATATATTTTTATAAATATCATCATTTTTTATGTTCATGCTTAACTTATGCATGTGGCTAACGGGTATCCATAGCAAGTACTTAATGTAGATGGTTACCTTATTGTTGCGTCGTTACGTCATGACTTTTTCTAATATTACAATTAATCTATTTGTCGATTGACTTTTATTTATTTATTCAATTTTGCTAACATTAGTTTTATCTTGAATAAGAAATTTACAATTTGATTGAGTGACACCTGACAGTTCGATTGATTGATTAAAGCGTTTATCTATCAATGTCTATGTAGATCTCCTCATAATTTGCAAAAGGCAAATTAAACAAATTTGACTTTGTATAAAAATTATCAATGAATATTTTTGATAAACAATAACTTAAACACGTTACGTCATGACTTTTTCTATTATTACAATTAATCTATTTGTCGATTGACTTTAATTTATTTATTCAATTTTGCTAACATTAGTTTTATCTTGAATAAGAAAATTACAATTTGACTGAGTGACACCTGACAGTTCGATTGATTGATTAAAGCGTTTGTCTATCAATGTCTATGTAGATCTCCTCATAATTTGCAAAAGGCAAATTAAACAAATTTGACTTTTTTTAAAATTATCAATGTATATTTTTGATAAACAATAACTTAAACAACATTAATTCTTCTTTAAAAATCTGCAAAGAGCAATTGAATTGGGTTTGTAATAAATGTTTTTTTTTCGTGCTGAACACGTGTTTCTCTGAACAGGTGTCTAAGTAAAGTATATGCACAAGTACTTTATATTTTAACCTGTCGAAAGAAAATTACTGCGCCCATGGCGGATTGGTCTATGCGTGCTCTGGGGGTTTTCACGGCACCGGTCCGTCGGCATTTTACGGCTCGGGCGTACGGCCCTGCGTTTCCTTAACATTTCTTTATAAAATAATTTTCAGGCATGTAATAATTATATAAACGTGATATCTCGAGAATAGAAAGGTTACTATTATCGGTGTTAATATATTGAATAGTTTAATGAAGTCCATGATCATTTTTTTATAATGACATGTAGCAAGAATATGATTATATTCTTTAGGTAAAAAGTTCTGAGAGGGCCTACGACAAAAAATCGATTTACGGCTGGATTAACATAAAAAACACGAACGTCCAGAGATATGAACCCATCGACGTATGCAGTGATGTCCAGAACTCATCCAAACTGCCGCACACACTGAAGACGTCCATCGGGCTAGAAAAAATAAGAACGAAGCGACATCAGCCTACCAAGCTGCATCATAGTTTTGCTATTGGTTTTGATATTAGTAAGTGTAAGTGAATTACATTAGCAATCAAGGTGAACAATAGTTTTAACTGTATGTTTTACCATTTTGAAAATATTCATGAAACTATTGTTTTAAATTCTTTTTTGGAATAAGTTATGATCCCGAGAATATTTTTTTTTGTGATATGATAGCCGCACTTTGATGAATGTGTCAGTTTCTATAAAATGTTTTACAAATCCAGAGTTACACAAATTAATCGAGGAACCATTTTAGATTTTTATTTCATATTCCAATAAACTTAAGTTTGATGCAGAACTATTTATTGATTGCTGATATATGATTTGTTTTTTACAGTACATTTATCTTTTTTTGAGATGAACCAGAAATTGAAATGGCTGACAATATGAAGTAAACGTGGACTACATTGACCCCAAAAAAGAAGAACTGGAATGAATGAGAATAGACTTCGAAATGATTCTTTTATAAAATTGTAATGATTAAGTAATTAAAGTATTAAATTATTTTGATGAAATTTTGAACACAAGATAAAATAACATAAGATATTGTTTATTCTATAATGAATATGTGCATTTACAAAGAATATTTTAAGGAACCTAATTGTTGGGGCTAAAACAATATTTGTGTCCATCTGTCCGTCAGTCTATCTGTCCGTCTGTATATTTCTAGTTAACGCGATAACTTTAGAGGGGATAAGTTAAAAAATGTTGGAATAAAAATATGAAGATGTGTTTTATGTATATGATATTATGAGGATAACGCATGCGCTAAAATCTCAAGTAAGGATGAATATAGATATTTGGCAATTTATACCAGATCATATATATGCCTACTATTATCTAACGGTATATAAACATGGTAACTTTATATTTAAAAGAAAATAATAATTTGGGATTATTTCATCTTGGTATAACAGATCATATGAAATGGCTTTTTCATTTTTTTTTCGGGAATTCCAGATGAAAAACATCCTTTAACATTTAAAGATTTTTTTACAAATTGTTTTTCTGATTTAATTTTAAAATAATCTTCACTTAAATAAACAAGAATACTGATAAAAAATATTAATACTTCTTATGGGCAGTGAGGGCCTGCTAATGTATCAAAGATATTTTCGCTTGGAATCCCAGGGTTCCCAACCGACCTCGATATATTTTTAGCTTGTAATATGACAAAATCAAACAAGGACATGTCGGTTATAAATTGGTGAATGCTCTTAATTACCTGAACTTAAAGAAAGAAGTTTTGATAATATTAAATCCTAAACGCAGTGATCCACAGCAAGGGAATAACCCTATTCCATATCTGAATCAGCTAAATTTACAGTGCTTGGTAGTGTGCCATCGCCAAATAGCAAATTAATAAAAAAGAATGTATAAAACACGGCATTGATACATCTCTTTCCAAACTGAAAATGGTTAATCTATTATGTCAGGCTCTGCAAATAAATACTATAGGCTCTCACGGTGAGTCAACTAGTAATCCAGTGTAATACACATTTTTTTATGATGAAATAGCTCAATATGATTTACTTACTCCACTCTCTGTATATAAGATGATAGTTTGGACAAAAGTTACAAGCGATCTTCCAATGCTTTCTGACAACGATGTCAAGCAATATTTAAAAAAAAACGTACATCAAAGTTATATCAAAGGACTATGATTGAAGTTATTATTTGTCCAGACCTTACATGTTAATGCTGAATGTTCACTCGTGTGAAATGCTTCAACATGACATGTTTGTTATTATTTGAGGCCAATGTAACCCTTCTCATTCAATTAGTAAAGATGACGTAAAAAGCAATGGGAATCCGATCGGCTGTTTATGTGTTTGCAGAGCCGGCTAATGCGATCAAACATAAAAATACATAAAAGATAATGAACATTTATTAGAAATTAAAAATAAATTTAAAATATTTTTATTCAATAAGCGGCAAGATAGAATGATAATTCACAACAAAATATATTGAAAAAAATGAGTTAAAATTATATATATTTATTTAAAATTATATTCATTTATTTTATCTGTTTTGTTTTGTTTATAAAGCAGATGGTTATATATATATTTTTTTGAAGTCATGGTCAAAGCTGCGGGTATGTCTGGGCATCGTTGTTCTGTATTGCTGATGCTATTGCCGATGGAAGACGACACTTACCAAATCATCTAACAGTAACAGAATAAAATACATTTCAGTTGGTTGGGTCCAAAAGGACCCGATTTCGCCCATCACCTAGTATCGCACCTGGCCATCAGAAAAAAATCAAAATAGAAAACCTCCACATATTTAACATGATGAACTCGATGTTAAATCTCCTCAGATAGCTATCAGCAGAGAATCTAAGATTTAAAGTAGACCTTTAGCAATAACAATATTTGTAGAAATATTATCAGTAAAGTCTATCAATGACTCGTCTTATGACATCGACAGCAAACATTCAACAAGACTCTAACCTCCATTGATAAAAAACGGGAGAAAAGAGATCGAACGTTTGACATCAATGTTTTCAAAATGAAAACATTGATTAGTATAAGTGTAAGTGCTGGGCGATATCAGCTTCCCGTGATCAAGGTATCCTATCATAAATGAAAAACAAAAAAGTCGAACGTGATATATTGTTAAAGAATTGGTCCGTTGTGATAGAGAAGGCATAAATACATACCATTGATTCGTATAGCACCTCTCAAGTTTAATGTGAAGAAAGAGGTTCATGTTCTGAATCAATATGAACAATTCACAAAAATATACTCTAATCCGTTTAACCATCCTGGAGTCAATATATTGAGTAAGGGCTTAGTTGTTCATCAAGAGCAACCGCAATTTAGTCCCGACGCAGCATTGCAATGCAACTGTCATGGTCACAGATTGGTTGTGGTCAAATGTACTTATAATGCAATTTCTTGTACGATTGGAGACGCTGTATCAATTAGCATAAAAAATCACCACCAAAATCAAGTCACATAGAAATACGAGTTAACGTCTGGTTCAGGTGAATCAGGTGAATATTATGCGCAAATTTAAATGGGTTTAGTTATAACCTGGCTTCGAGAATGTGTTTTCTTGTATGGTCTCCGAAAGTATAATTGGAAACTGTGGTATTTTTGTATTGTGATTATTTGAAGAAAAAGTTAAAACCGCAACTCGATGAGTTTGTTCATCAGTTTATTGTTCGAGCGCTTCCTGCAAGCAAACTAAAGTTATCAAATGATCCAATTGACTCTTGCTCAAATGACGTTGTTTCATATAAAACACACAATAATGATGTACAAAATAATTCTCAAGATAATGTTGTTGCAATAGAAAACTATGTTTAGAACTTCTCTATTTGTACGCAGGTGCTTGTTAGTGAGTCAAAGTTTGTAAAGGATTATAGTGTTGGGTGTGAATGTTCTTTTTCCAATCCGGAGTGCGATTCTGGGTACATTGGAGGTGTTGTAAGCTAAAGTTCACTAATAAACACCTAGAAAGTGGTAGAATTTGGAAATATGCATATATAATGTATGAACCATTGAATACGTGGTTGAAAAAGGTGCATGAATGTACAAACTATATGAACCATTGAATCTTGAAAAAAGGAAATAAATAAAGAAGATGTATTATAATTTATAATATGTTTTGGCTAAAATTTAGAATTCCCCATACAATAAAAAAACAAGTTCACACAAAGGAGGTGATGCGGTTGCTGATGTTTCATGAGGTGTAGAGAGGTAGACAGGTGGACAGGTAGACCGGTAGACAGGTAAAATTGGCAAAATTAATTGAATGTAACGATGGAATGGGTTCATCAACATCGTTTGATTATGAAATATGTCCGAGCACACGTAAAATAGTGTTTTTATAAGCATTTTTACATAAACGGGTGGATCGGCGTGATTTCTATAGTTTGAATGCAGATTTAAGAACTTGATTAACAGTGGAATTGGTAAAAATACCATAAACTATGCTTTATATGTGCCGACCTGTCTACCTGTCCACCTGTCTACCTGTCTACCTGCCGACCAACACACATGTAAATGTTTTACCACGATTTCAAGGCGTCGACCTGTCTACCTGTCCACCATGTACATGTTAAATTCAAAATATGTATTTGCAATATTTTTCATGTGCCTATCTGTCTACATGTCGACGATTTTTTTTTGTTTTTAAATATCTATAAAAATAGTCCGTTTAAGTTTCGATATTCTTGCGCGTAAGTGTGTGGGAAATTCTAAAGTTTTTCCTTTTTTGTTTTAATTCATTACATTTCATAAACCGATATTTCAATTGATAAGAACAATCACTTCATTGCAATATAAATCATTCCAATACCCATTGCTAGATAAGAAATACCTTAGTTTTATTGCAAATAACCAGGCTTTTGGATGCTCGTTTTAGAATTTGTCAAGTATGATACAAAAGTAAATACTGTTCTGCTTGGTCATGTACTTTAAGTTGCTTATCTTTATCCTCATTATGCCATGTTTTAATGTTCTGAACCATACGCTCGATGTGTATGCACCCCTTATTACATTTTTTTCTGAGGAAATTGCTTCTGCTTGATATTACTAAGGTCTATATCTGCTTTTGAGAAATGGTATGACCATTTGTATCCCTTGTTTACACAGCTGATCAGAAATGACATGTGTACCAAACCCCCTATCTGTTGTGATCAATTCACCATCTTTCAAATTTTCTAAAAGAAAAATGTTACTATTTAAAGTAATATGGGTATCCGAGGTTCCACCACCCTAGCTCTGTGCGACATGTGTTTTATCTAAATTTGGGCTCATATTTACTAATAATTTAATAGTATTATGCGATTTGTAATTCGAATACACTTCTTTTCTACTTCGGATTTGTTTTGGCTGTTGTATGAAAATCTCAGTACAATCAATAATCATGCGCACATCCTATATTTTTTTTTCAAAACATTCGTTACTATTAATTGTCGATGTTTCTGAATCGAGACATTTAAATAAACCTTTCTCTTCAATATACAATAAATTCAACCATTGATTAAATAGCTTTGACATTTGATCAGCACTTATCTTAAATCGATTTGCAAGATTGAATTTAAAAAATCCCTGTTTTCAACCTTGCTAAAATCAACCCAAACCCTTGGTGAAATGTAAGTTTTACCCTGTTTTTGTTGAGTAACATATAAAATGATTCTCTGCTCACACTAAAAGATATTCTGAAAGAGCTTTGAAAAATAAAGAGCTTGGGAACCATGTACATCTCAAACACGTAGCATCATCCCCAATAATGTGTTAGCAATTTGTTATAAATAATCAGATTTCTTTTCAAGTTCTTTCTCCTTTTTTTTTCAAAATATCATTTTCTATTGTCAACCTTTCAATAGAACTTAATTAGAAATAACACCTTTTGATTCAAAGCATAGTTATGATCCCTTTCCTGCAGTCAATTGCTTCTTCTTATACGTTTCTTTTTTGGTTGGTCAGCTTCATGTTCAATGTCTGAGGAACTGTTCTGTGTAGCTCGTTTCGAAATAGGCCTCTTTGGTACTGTCACCTATTCGAAGACCGAGGGCTTGTAATCTATGTCAGATTGGTTGCTGGACCTTTCTACAAAATACTAAAATCACACCTTTCAAAAGTAAATTGACCCATCGTTAACATGTAAAGAAGAGGACATTGTGACCGATATCAAAATTATAACTCACTGTGAAGAAAAAAGACACAAGCACACATATGTGCAACTGCGGTTGAGCTGATTGAGGGGAACTCGAATAGTGAACAGTAAAAATGGCGGATTTCAAAATATGCCTTTCAAATTGATTGTACGGTCATCATGACATTATTATATGTTTGTGTAAAGCTTACATAATAAGTACTCTTCTTGCCTGGTTGGTCACAAATGCTATGATGTTGTTTGAATTAGGTTCGGTAAGGAAGGCCGTTATGATTCATGTTCCTCCTCTGAGTAAATAATTAGCTTTGTATTCTAATTCGAGTAATCTTCACGGCTACCGGACTGGCACCTAAAAATATGGGGTTGGTGTTTCCGAATATTGATAAGTCCCAACTAGATGTACGGACAGTTTTCATAATAACACCTGAAAAATCGATGGTAGTCTTAAAAGAAAGTCAAAAACCTAGTAGATGTGCATTTTGATATTTGCAGCTAAATCTGGGTAATTGTACTAACTTGATCAGGCCTAATTGATCGATTAAAAAACAAGAAACAGATCAAACAATAAAAGTGCTTCAGTGCTAACAATTAAAGTGATTCATTCTAGTTATAATCTTGTTAACAAATTTACTGCTTAGGTTTATTTAAACGGAATTCTTAACAATAGATAAATTTAAGGTAGTACCACTGATCCTTGAAAAACGACTTGACATTTTGGATACTGACAAAATAGTGTCAATACAATGATCGAATAATTCAAATATACACTTCTTCAGACCAGACGGGTCCTGACAAAAGAGTTCACGATGTACCGATTCGTCAATGGTCTTGTTGCCATCCCGATGAATAAACACCTCGTGCTAACACAAAGTCGGACCAGAGGGCATTTAACTCGCTTCCGACAGAACTTCACACGAATGCAGGCTTATAGCCATTCATTCTTTCCATTGGCCAAAATGGTGTGGGAAACACTAGCTACTGAAATCATAGGCTAGCCAACTCTCGAGCGCTCTGAGATGGGCTTAACCGTACCGTGTCCTCCATGTAGAATTCTCGCAGATTTCAACCGATTTAGTGACCATTGCTGCGCAGATGTTAGGTTCGCGTTGTTGATTACAAATAGCACCTTTGCATCGAAGTGCTATAATACTCAACTACTGATAAAGGACCAAGCCCCCATCCATCCATATCGCATATCGCATATCGACATCAGCGAGTCTGGAGTCGTACAAGCTACTTAGGAATTTAGGTCCCCATAAAGCCACAGGACCCGACGGCCTACCTACACGCCTGCTTAAACAGCTTGCTAGCGAGCTAGCTCCTATATTCACATTCTTCTTCCAAGCGTCATTAAACCAAGGGAAAATCCCGGATGACTGGCGAGAAGCCAACGTGGTACCTATATACAAAAAAAGGAAACAAATCAAAAGCGGAATATCGTCCAGTGTCATTAACATGTGTTGCTAGTAAACTTCTTGAGCACATCATATCAAGTAGTGTAATGAGCCATCTAGAAAACATAACATCCTCACGGATAAGCAACATGGATTTAGAAAACATGCGAGTCGCAATTAATACCAACAGTGCAAAATTTTGCCAAAAACATCGACGACAAATCCCAAACAGACTGTGTATTGTTAGACTTTTCTAAAGCATTCGATAAGGTACCTTTTGAAAGACTCAATACAAACTAAAATGGTATGGCATCAACGGAAATATACATAAGTGGGTCACGGACTTCCTAAGTAACCGCACCCAGCGTGTCACCGCCGATGGTGCCTCTTCCCCTACAGCTACCGTAGACTCCGGAGTTTCACAGGGCAGCGTGCTCGGTCCCCTCCTTTTCCTCTTATATATAAACGACCTGCCCGACTACCTATAACACGGTTCAAATGTTAACTTATTCGCCGACGACAGCATTCTCTACCGCACCATCAATATTAAGGAAGACTCCGAAAAGCTGCAAAATGACCTACACTGCCTCCAAAAATGGGAAAACGACTGGATGATGTCCTTCCACCCATCCAAATGTCAAACGATGCATATCACAAACAAGCGGCGCCCCTAAGAATCTGAGTACAAACACTCGAAAAGGTAGACTCCACAAAGTACCTAGGCATCAACCTACATAAAACCATAAGTTGGAAAACTCACGTCGATGTTATTAGCAAGCGCGCAAATAACATGTGTTCTTTCCTGAGTCGCAACCAGCATAAGTGTTCCAAGGATACCAAGGAAGCAGCATACCGGTCACTCGTTCGGCCACTTGTGGAATACGCCAGTCCAGTCATGGACCCACATACCAAGGCAGACATGGACAAGCTAGAAAGGGTACAGCGAAGGGCGGCACGATTTGTCTGTGGTGACTGCAAACAGACAAGTAGCGTGAGCGCAACGATAAACCTACTCGGCTGGGAGAGTCTACAGCAGCGGAGAAAACAAGCCAAAGCTATCATGATGTACCGAATAGTGTATAGACTCGTAGCCATTCCATCGGTCGTCCTAATACTTACAATGCGCATCCGCGGCAATCTATTTCTAGTTCCCTACGCCAGAGCCTCACATACCAGAAATCGTTCTTCCTCGACACCATTCGCATCTGGAATGCTCTCGACGCAAACACCAAAACCTGCACTTCACTCGACCAATTCAAGTCAGAAGTGCAGAAGACGGGCCTACCGTAAACCCTCATCACGTTTTTAGTAGACATTGTAAATACAGCACCTGCACAGCACTATCTTTATACCCATCGAATCGTTAAGAGTGTTGCACTGAGCCTGTACATGATACTCCTTGGAGGCCTGTACAATATTGGAAGAAGAAGAAGAAGAAGAAGAAGAAGAAGAAGAAGAAGAAGAAGAAGAAGACTGAGGGATGCACTCAACGGCTGTATAGATAGGTAGATTCTACCTAGGATGAATATAGTAGGGATTGGAAACGATTCATGTTCGCTCGCAAATTGAACGACCGAAAATTACCCAGTTCATATGAAGCATAGATTGTTTTATATATAGTAACTTTATTCGAAACGATTATTTTTCGGTCTCGATTCAACTCCCCGTATATTTCTCCCAGATCTTACTACACTGTTTTAATGTGAATGACTATTTCCATTCGTCGATCACTTTAGGCTTTGTGAAAAAAATGGCAGAAATTTTATTTATGATTAAATAACCCTTAAATATGTCTGTGTTTGAATTCGATGCAAGTGATGTACAAAAGGTACTTCATCTTTATATTATACAAGTTTTGCATTCCGTTTTATTTTAGTATGAATAATGATACACCACTTTCCATAGTTCATGTCAGTGACATGACTCAATGACTGCGCAATGACTATAGTGTGTAGTTCGAGATAATAGGAAACCTATAAACTTAGTGTATGTCCATATAATGGCCTCAAAAAGATTATGTGCTAATGTTCGACTGTTAAGTTAAATAAGCTGTATTGTAATTGAGTTCCAAGTCTCACACCCTTGTACAGGGGTGGACATATTATGAACTGGACATAATATGAGCGCCCGTTTTTAAATTATCAAATTTCTTTCGTATTGTGCAAACACAGGTATTTTAAAGTCTTTACATTTATAAACACTTACTTAATGTATATTCTGATAACTTTTTAACCATTAAAAGATTTAAATCACGAAAGAAATTTGGCCGTCTAAAATTCAGCGCTCATATTATGTCTAGTTCATATTATGTCCACCCGTGTACTCGTACGTCTTACCTTGGCGGTCGCACGGTCGCTTTCGCGACTAAATTTCGAGTCGGGCGACTTACTTTTCTGAGTTAGTGGCCCGACATGCGACCAACTTTTTGGCTCATTTCAAACATTTTTTTTCTAGATTGAATCATTTATTTGGGCAGAAAACAAGACAACTTTCTACAACACCTTCAATTTTCCTCGCGCCTTCGGCGCATTATTATAAATTTCAACCATATTGACATTAAAGGAACAATGAAATTTTGACGGGCACACTTTTTTGAAAAGGAGTTCACTCGCAAGGGCGCAATGATTTTCTCTCGAGGGCCAACTTCCAGAACAAATACAATGTACTCAGGAAAAGTACATTTATGATTGAATATTAAGCGAAATCGCAGGCGCTCACATAAAATAATTATTATTTGATTAATTTCCAGTCAAAGCCTTTTGGTTATCATTTTTTATCTGGGTTAAATAGTGTTTCACGTGCAGTTTTTTTTAACGTAGTGAGCCCGACGGCTCCAAATCTTAGAGCGCCAAATGTTGTATTCCGAGTTATTATATGTATGTAATAACCAATTTAAATTTTGAAATGGTCCAAATTGATACATATACACTGAAGATACGTTTACATCCAATTTGGCTATAACATATCCGGGCGATAACTTTTCGGTCGGGCGACTAACTTTTTGGAGTTGGTCGCCCGAACGCGACCATCAAAATTCGGTAAAGGTAAAGCCCTGGTTACGAGTGCATACAAGTCATACAAGGGTTGCGTCCTGAGTCGGAAAGTAACTTTTTCTCGAAATGCGATAAAAAACATATTTTTCCCTGGGTGACAAATGTGACACTTCCTCCATATATTCACAATATGCAATTTCATTAATATATGCTAATATGTACGAGGTATAACATTTTGTTACATGTTATTTTTATACTTTTATTAGCTATTTGTAATCGCTCACTTAGTGGGCGATAAAATGGTTTGTTTACAAAATTGACCAACCAGAGCTACCTTCCGACTCAAACGTAGAGATTGAACCAGGAAGTCATTTTTAAAAAGATGTCTGTTTTCATCAAACTTTCCAAACCAGCTGCTTAATGCAATAAATAACTTTAAAAGATTAATTGAATCTCTTAAGTGTGGAATACGAGTGCAGATTGAAGAACTTTCCAATTAAGCCCTCTTAATATAATAACTTCAAGCGATTGATTAAACCTTAAGCTGGGAAGTGAGTACAAGTCATACCCTCATACAGCTTTATTGGTCTTCATTATTGCTTTCATCTACAAGTTGCCGTGAATAATCCAATTGAATAACTTTTTGATTTAGCCCACTTCAGTTATAAAGGTCAGAGATTAGTTAAAACTCATTAAATGGGACATGACTGAAATTGGGATGGGCTCTTCAGAGAGGAGGTCCTAATAGTATTTCGGTGAAAACAAATTCTGACACCTAAATTGAAAAAAATATATATATTGAAGATGGTTATGTTGAATGATCCTGGCATATATATAAAATAAGCATATATTTGGCTATTAGCCTGACAATACAATTTTGGACATTTAAATAAATTGAAGATGGTTATGTGAGTGACATTCGCAAATAAGACCAACGCATGAACCCTTAACAACACCCTGCTCAATATTGTCTTCGTTTACCATTGGCTTGCCAATCTTAATAGTTTAAGGCTAAGCCTGACTAATCAAATAGTTGTTATAGCCCTGAATATGTATTTTTTTTTTCAGAATTTGTCGACTGCCCATACGAATGGCCAGTTACATGCAGCGGTGCGAGCCCACTTGCAAAAATGTGTGCCTCATGTTTACTGTGGTCTCATGAACGCTGATACTGCGAAAGAAGAAACCAAAGTCAAGAAATATATCTTCAACCCATTCGAAGTAAAACAATTTATCATATATTATCGTATACTTTGTGTATAAAACACAATTGCTTGCAGGGATTTATCTACAAATTGTTGAGTGTGCGACAGCGGGCGCATTCCGAACGTTATTCGTGCGACATTGTCGAAAACTGTGCGACAGTGAAAATATTTGTGCGACAATTTTACACTTCTATATATTTCCATTTGTTCAATCTGATCGGTCACTTTTATATACCTGTTTAAGGAAAAATCGATGAATTTCTATTGAAACAAATTATACAATGATCAGCAATGGACCAACAAAACCTTAAACAGTCTTAGATATATAATACGTTTATGGGCCCATATGGGCACATAACAAACAAATATATGACACAATGGGCGCATTTCGTCCAATAACTGTGCGACAGGACGGGCGCATTCGGACCGAAAGTTATGCGACATTTGGCAAAATTGTGCGACAATTTCCACAGTCGCACAGGTAGATAAATCCCTGGCTTGTGAGAGGGATTTTAAGTTTCCTTTTGAACCATGTAAAAAAATGAACTTCGTTATATCAAATACTGACAAATAGACACTAATATCTCTTTACAAAGCAAATACGTATTTCAAAAATTACTAAAATAAACGCACAATTTTATTGGAACCACTGTAATATATTTGGTATTTTTCTCCCTTCATCATGCAAAACAAAAAAAGCTTTTAACATGGTTTCGCACCACGACTTCATGTGGTCCATCATCAAATGGATAAGTATTCAGTCGATACACGATGTATTTTCTTGCGTGTTTTTAGAAATTCGTATGCAATGGGGACCCAGAAACAGTTTTTGAGGAAATGAAAAATGCTGACAATCCTTCACAATTATGCGGGAAAGTCTTCAAATTGGGAGAACCTACATATTCTTGCAGGTACGGCTGTCTCTTTTGTAATTAGTCCTCCGCCGCCGCGTTAGCGCGAAGCGGAGGACTATAGTATTCAGTACTGTCCGTCCGTCACTACAACAAATAATTGAGCTATCAAAAAAATTTCAAGTTTTTTATGCGTTCAATGGAATTAAAAGACCAATGAACCATGTCCATCTGTCCGTCTGAACAAACATATAATGGAGCTGTGCCTAGGCGTATTATTTCTGAAAAATCTCAAAAATTGTAATTTTGGCGATTTTTTTTGAAAAAATGGTGATTTTGGGGACTTAGCGTGATTATTGATGGTAGTTTGTACGGACGGGTGCTCGCTTATCCCTCGATGGATTTTATTTTCCTTTGGCACAT
>LQRL01165303.1:0-13770 GCA_001703475.1 Hydroides elegans
ACCGATCAACGTAAAACCTTTTGGAATAGATTATATATATATTGAAGATGTACCCCTCCCCTTGTGACTGACTTAGCTCTTCCGGTTTGCCCCCGGGGGGTCATAGAAAATGGCCCACACAACATTTCAATGATTTTTCTTAGTTTTGTGTAATAAACACGTCCAAGGGGGTTCAACCGATCAACGCAAAACATTTTGGAATAGATTACATCTATATTCAAGATGTGCTCCTACCCTTATTGACCGACCTAGCTCTTCCGGTTTGCCCCCGGGGGTGGGGGGGTCATAGAAAATGTAAGTTGTACACCTCCCCATTGGAACAACCACGTCCTTCCGTTACAGCGCTTCAACTTTTTTGAGTCGCCACGTATAGAAATGGTTCATCGTTGTATAGTATGATGGTATACACACCCGACATCCGGTTCGGCGCTCGATAGATGTCTCGAATATCGCGAAATTTCTCGAAAGCCAAGCCGTAACGCCGCTTCAACTTTTTTGAGTCGGAACTTATATAGATGGTTCATCGTTGTATAGTATGATGGGATACACACCCGACATCCGGTTCGGCGCTCGATGAATGTCTCGAATACCGCGAAATTTCTCGAAAGTCAAACCGTAACGCCGCGTCAACGTTTTTGAGTCGGAACTTATATAGATAGTTCATCGTTGCATGGTATGATGGTATACACATCCGACATCCGGTTCGGCGCTCGATAAATGTCTCGAATATCGCGAAATTTCTCGAAAGCCAAACCGTAATGCTTTTTTGAGTCGGAGCTTATATAGATGGTTCACCGTTGTATAGTATGATGGTATACACATCCGACATCCGGTTCGGCGCTCGATAAATGTCTCGAATACCGCGAAGTTTCTCGAAAGCCAACCCGTAATGGCGCTTCAATTTTTTTTTAGTCGGAACTTATATAGATGGTTCATCGTTGTATAGTATGATGGTATACACACCCGACATCCAGTTCGGCCCTCGATAGATGTCTCGAATACCGCGAATTTCTAGAAAGCCAACTCGTAATGGCGCTTCAACTTTATAAGTAGCGGGCCATTCGTGCTCCAACGGACACATTTCTAGTTTTTTGTCAGCTCGCGTTGGTTCAGCATGGAGATGGCGGGCATCGTTTGTCACACTGGGGCCAACATCATCACCAAGGCCAGGGAGATCGTAGAGCAAGTCGGGTAAGCACTCACCGAATCCTCATAAAGAAATGTACATCTATAATAAAATCAGATAAATGTATCAAACTACAAAACTGTAGGCCTATGTGTCATTTTTTAAAACCTTCTTATTTATTAGTTCAGTTCGATATTCAATAATAACAACGTGAACAAAGCATATGCCCTTCACCACTTGTCTGACTATTAATGCACAATTTCCTTTCCCGACAAAGACTAAATAAAATAATGTGTAGAAATTGTGTTTTATTTTTACAATTTAGTCGACCGCTGGAGTTGGATACGGACGGTATTTGGTGCGTGATGCCAGCCACGTTTCCCGAAAACTATGTTATCAAGACGACGAACCCAAAGAAATCTAAAGTGACCATTTCCTACCCGGGTGCCATGTTGAATGTCATGGTCAAGGTGAGTGAGGATGGCTACGTTAAACAATGAGTTTTTCTGTCATTGAAATATATACAAATTCAATAGTATTTTTTTAAAACGTGCATTTTACACCGGGTAAATGAACACTCGTTAGACAATTCTGGGCATAAATCAAACTGCTTAATCTTATATGTAAATAACATTTTAGGATTTCCCCGTATATTGTATATCTCAATTATTTTTAGGGTGCCCACACATCATCATCATGGAAAGCAGGAAAAAGGATTAAACAAATGATAATAATAATATATCATGAAAAATCAGTGAATTTCAAAACGAATTTCTGCGGCACCCTAATGTCGCTGACTTTTAATAAATGCTTAATGAATATTAAGAACGTTTCTTTTGTTGTCTTTCAGGATCACTTCACCAACGACCAATACCACGAACTGGTCGACCCAGAGGAATTGAAATACGAAGTGCGAAATGAGAACTCGATCTTCTTCGAGGTGGATGGACCTTATCTCGCTATGATCTTGCCTGCCTCCAAAGAAGAGGGAAAGAAGTTGAAGAAGCGATATGCGGTGTTCAACTTTGATGGGTCGCTTGCCGAATTGAAGGCAAGTTTCCTTTGATGATTTTAAGATCATTGTCATTACCGATATTTACAAATAATGAATTGGTATTCGAAAAAAAAACAATAGATAATTTTTAATTGCATTTACAAAATGCATGAAAGTTGCAATAAAATTTATTGCAAATTTTATGATATATGTACAGTTGTATTTTGAATACTATTACGATACCCATGTTGTACACAATCTAGGTAAAATAATTGTGTACAAGTATCTTTAAAAATGATTTAAGGACCGAATTATGTTTTCCTCTCTATCGTTGAATAAGGCCTATATAATTAAAGTCCAAATATGTTGTGTTGATCCGTAGGGATTCGAGGTGAAAAGGCGTGGTGAGCTGCAGCTGATTAAAATCTTCCAGTCTTCTGTGTTTGATGCCTTCTTGAAAGGAGGCACCCTCGAGGAGTGCTTTGCATCGGTCGCCAAAGTGGCGGATTACTGGCTCGATGTTCTCTATAGCAAGGTAAGAGTTATTCAAAACATAGATATTCATTTGGTCGAAATTAAATTATCGCATGGTATATTATTATTGAAATAACTCATCACTACACACAAGAAGTTGATGAGGTTAAAATAAGTTCCGGATTCAAACTATTTAAAATATTTATCATATTTCCACCCATGCTTCAACTGTATTCCATAATTTCTCTAAGACTTGAATTTTGTCGAGTAAAAGTCGCAAAACCGTTTACATATAACGATAAAACATCCTTGAGTAGATCTGTCCCACATCTTACATTTAAGTAGTTACGCATTTCATTGTCCTATTCAGGGCATTTTTAAATTGTTGGCCATCGATATACGAAAAAAAAACTCTGAATATTTTATTTCGTAAGGGCGCGAACATGCCTGACAGTGAGCTGTTCGATCTCATCTCGGAGAACCGAAGTATGTCGCGTAAACTCGAGGACTACGGAGAACAGAAGTCAACTTCAATCAGCACGGCCAGGCGTCTCGCTGAGGTGTGTAAAAAAATCGACTCGATTGTTCCTGTTTACATTAAAACGAAATTATACTAAAAATAAACACCAACAACAAATATGTTAACAAAACACTTTCCATATGTAGCCTATTATATCTCACGGTGATCGCGGGACGGTGAATGTATTTCTCAACGATATAAAAAAGGTTCTGTTTTTGTTTTTGACAGTTTCTCGGAGATCAAATGGTGAAAGACGCTGGCCTTGCTTGCAAATTCATCATCTCAAAGAAACCCGAAGGGGCTCCAGTTACTGAAAGGTTTGGCGCTATTTGATTATTCTTTTCTTTATACTGACATTTCCAGTTGACCTACTAAGAAAAAAAAAGGTTAATTTATTCCGATATATATTCATAAAAAAATGCAACAATAAAACAAAATATAAAAAGGCTATGATAATTTATACAATAATAAGACAAAACAAAATAGCATTTGGCATATCACAATGCATTTTATTCTTGAAATTAAAACAAATTCACATATATTTCAGAGCGATCCCACTGGCGATTTTCCAGGCCGAGCCGAGCGTCAAGAGACATTATCTGAAGAAGTGGCTCAAGGTGAACGACGCCTCCAATATCGACATCAGGGATGTGAGTACACTAAACAAAAACGATTCAAATATGTATTTTCAACTCCAATTTTGATGGTTTTAAATGCTCGAATATCGACATCAGGGATGAGAGTATGTAAAAAACCTGATACAAATATTGTTCTTTTTAACTCCCAATTTTGATGGTTTTGAATTCTTTCTTTTATGATTTTATGTCTAATTCAAGGATTGATGGTCATATTCATTAAACATATAACAAACCTTTTAATGCAATTTCCCTACACTCATTCATGTTTTCGTTATGTACTTTACAAATTTTGCAACTAATACCTAAGTCGCGAGATTCGCTAAGGTATGAACGTTTTGAATAAAAATCATTGTAGATTGATGCATATTTAATTTGCCTTTTTGCTGTGAAACCAATTTTGAACTGTTATTCGCCAAGTGCTAGCCTAGAAAAAAGTCATTAGTCCGACGTAACAAAGCCATTTTCCCCAGAGGCCTATGGATTCTTAGCTGTACATTATAAACTAAAAAAAAAAAACGAAATCCTGTGTAATCTGTGGTGACTTAATTTTTAATAACTCTAAATCAAACTAAAATAAGTTGAAAATAAAATGTTTTAGAAAAATAAATTCATTTCTATGTTTCTTGTTCTTCTTCAAAAAAATTAAATGATAAAAATGAATTAATGTCTTTGTTTATAATATCAGCAGGTACACGTTTCAAAAATATTGCAATTAAGTTTTTAAGCTATGAATAATCTTATAATGCATGCACAACTAACAACATGTTTATTATATTAATTTATTTAAGTTAATCATAGAACTTAGTCATTTTATGAACAGAATCATAATATTGCATGTTTTCTCGTTCCTTAAACGTTTCTAAGCTAACCAACTTACACTAGCGATAATTAAGAAAAAAAATGCTACTTCAGTTTTTTTAAATGCATACAATTTGTTTTGAATTTTAGCTGAAATTAATAGAATTATTTCTTGATTCATAAAATATGTGTATCATTTACTACAAAACTTTATAGTAAATTTCATAGTTTTTCAAATGCATATATACCAAAGTAAAATAATGAACTTCGTATATTATATTACAAAAACTGTTAAATACGATCGCAAAATATTTTCGAAGATGTTTGATATTTGATGAAAACTTAAACTCATTTATGTTTATTAAATCATATTAATTGGATTATTTTGTATGTTTGATCATTGTTTAATGGTACGGACACGCGCTTGTGGAATTGTTCTGCGGAACAGCGATATTCAAAGGAAATATAGTAAACCCTGCGATATAGCGATCGCTGGGTTTACTATATTATTTATTTTCTTTGAATATCGCTGTGCCGCAGAAAACTTCCACAGGCGCGTGTCCGTAACTTTATTCGATTATTAACAGCATATGGTTCTATTATCAATTTTATTTTATTGCACCAATGACAAAGCGACGAGGCATTGCCCTCATTTGAATTGGAGTGACAACAGGACATCTGATATATTTGCGATTAATGACTTTTGACTTAGATCTGACCGAGCAAACTCAACTGATTCAATACCTTTGAGCATCTCATAGTAGCATGTTTTAAAGACTTAGTGTTGATACGATACATTTTATTGAATTGTTTCGTGCTAGGTGCTGGACTGGGAATACTACATCGAGAGATTTGCCGGCACAATTCAGAAAATCATCACGATTCCAGCTGCTCTCCAGGGGGTAAGTTAATACTGTATGTTGTTACACATGTAGTGAAGAATTCAAGCCATCAAATTTTGACAAATTTTGATCACAAAAAAGAAAAAAAAAAAAGAAAAGACAAACAAACAATAGGATGTGTCTTTCTTAGCACCATTAAGACTCTTCTCGGACACATTGCTGTTTTGCTAGGAGCCCCGAATTTCACTCAGCCTTTCGTTAAAGTTAGTTACTTCTAAACAATATGCTTTTGATACAGGTTTCGAACCCGGTGCCTCGTTGCAAGCATCCGGATTGGCTGCAGAAGAAACTGCTCGAAAAGAATGATGTTTTTCGGCAAAAGAAGATCAGCGAAATCTTCATGCCGCAAATAAAGCCAACACCAGAGGTAAATATCTTGATTTTTTTTTCAACTAGACTAAGGTTGCAGAGTCGTCTTGATAAATGAATAAGAGTCTATTTAAAAATTAAGCCAGAAGGTCTATGTTGTTCGGTTCTAAGCATTAAATAGTGATTCAGGTAATGTGCTTGTCAAATTTTATCAAAAATACACTGGTAACATGTATTCATAGAAAATTATCATAGACGTTGTATCACCTATCGCGCGGTTTAGCAGACGCTGGATTATAGCCCTATTTACTTATTTGTCACTTTTAATCGAATCGTGTATTTCTATATGACCATTTTTAACAGGAACAGGAAGAGTTATTCGCACAGAAGAGTCAAAACACAATGGACATCGAGGACTTGGGTCAGCCGAAAACACTCAAACCCTCGAAGCCCGTAACCAATAAACGCAAACGGGACGGCGCCTTTTCGCAAGCCATAAGTGAGGATGAGCTGAATAAGAGCTGGAGGGAAATACTGGGTGATCCACCACCGATGGGAGAAACCAAGGTATTGATAGGTATCATGGTTACGTGGCATAAAGAATTTATAATTAAGAGGCACATCCATTTATCCATTTCGCTTGTTCTGATAAACATTCTACATGTTAGACATTTGACATACAAAATTGTATGGTTGTGTTATTAAACACAAATGAAAAACTAAAAAGGCTTACCCCCGCAGGAGTCATCATAGCTGTTGCTGCTTACATCCAATTTATTGCGTACATGTATGCTATGACATTAAATTCACACAATCCTAAAACCGATACCATTTTCCCATACCATAGGAAGAGCGCCGCGCATGGGTCCTCTTCCACAAGAAGAAGTGGGGCATCCAGAGCCGTCAGCGGGGCGAGCGGCGCAAACGACGTCGTTTGATGGATCGCGATGATGACAGTGTGGGCGGGGGCGTTATCCGCAGTGGGCCGAATACGGGCATAGGGGGCTTTTTGAGGAGCAAGGCGCGTAGCATGATGGATCAACCGTGGCAAGTGGTGCATATTGCGCCCACGGGGCATCCCGGCATGTATAAGGTATTACTTTGAAGGATGGTTCTAGGCGGGTATTTGGTGGTAGGGGTATTCGTTTTAAATACGAAAAAATATGGTTTGATAAATTAGATGAGCACCTGTTCTTCGCAAGAATAAACAAGCTGTATCACAAAAATTTTAATCCATTTATTTTGGCGTTTGTAAAACTTACATATTTTGAATATCTCACAGCAAACATGAATTAAATACTTTTGCATCGCACCATGTTATATATTTTCAGTTATGGGCCTTGATTGGCAACGATCTGCACGCCGTCAAGCTGTCCGTGCCACGCATCTTCTACGTCAACCAAAAGTCACCGAAAGACAAAGTGGGCGAGGGGCAAAGTAAGTCATGTTTGACGTATGCTTCATTAATATATTTTAAACAATTACAGTATTCTTTATTTGATGACCGCCTGATTATTAAAATTCCACATATGTCTTTATCTAGATTTATCTAGAACATAATTTTAGCATAGATACATAAATCCTTCAAAGTGACATGAATATTAAAAATGGGTTACTTAATGTTTTTTTTCGCAGTGTGGCGAAAGGCGAATCGCGTTCTCCCGCGTGCTCACCCGGTGTTCCATCTCTACGAATACTCGGTGCCTGAACACATCTACCAGGAACATATCAAGTAAGCTTTAGAGCACCTGTACCGTTTATCTTCTGTTTAATTCATGTTTTAAAAGGGCTTCGATGTTACTCTCCACAATGAAAAGGTTTTCTTCTTTTAAAAAAGAGATAAGGCCTCGGTGGCGGAAATATAATTTTGCAGCATGTTTCTATACGAGCACATACCCAAGATAAGAAATTAACTTGGCTATATAGTGTAAAAAATGTAGTCCGCCTTTGGTTAGAATACCATAAACAAAAATAAGGTACAACATTGCATTTCAAGCCCTTTTAAAGGAAAGGGACAGGATATTGTTGTTATTGTTTATATTTTTCTCTTAGTGAGATCAACGCCGACCTCTCCTCTCCCGACATCGAAGGCGTCTACGAGACCCAGGTGCCCCTCGATTTCCGCGCCCTCGTCCAAATCGGCTGCGTGTGCACCGTCAACAGAGATTACATGCGCTCTCTGGGAGGCAAAGAGACCGATACATTTGAGCTGGATAACCTGGATTTCAGGACACTGGCGCAGTATAGTTATTTGGAGCCGGGCACGATGAAGCATATCTATTTGTATCATCATGTATCGTAAGTGTGTTTGTTTTATTCCATTGATATAGAATCAATAGTATAGAAATCTTGGATAATGTGTAGTATGTTACAACAGTCAAGTTTGATACTCCCGGCTGACACCTATCATCGTTGAAGAAATCTTATCTGACAATATGAGTTCAATTTGTGTCAATGCCTTTTAGTAAAGTAATTAACGTTTTTTTCCTTCCTAACTCAACCTGTGCAATCGATTTATCATATTCAATGGAACCGCTAAAACACCATTCACAATGTGGAATCACTTTTCAGCGGTCAGAAGCAGATGTTTGGTGTATTCGTCCCAATGTCCAAGAAGGCAAGTGTATTTGTTGTGGACACCGTGCGCACCAACCAGATGCCCAACATGAACGCCCTCTATAACGCAGAACACAGCACCAAGTGAGTACTTTGCGCGTATAACCAGTTTCTGTCTTTAGCCCGCACCCGCTTAGTAAATGTTTACGAAACAACTCACTGCAACGCAGAACAAAGCGCTAAGTAAGTTGGAAGAATTGTTATTTCTGATTTCATTGTCTCCACCCGAGTATCTTAACATGGACAGGCGATCCTGCTGCTCTCTGAATGATTCAACATACAGTTGTTATAAATAAAAATATGAAAATTAAAAATGAAAAGCAAAACTGAACTATACAAAATACAAATATCATGTAGGATGGCTTCTATTTTTGCTCTCCATGATTAGACTCGGCAAAGTAGACGAGGAGCTCCTCCCCGAAGCCGGCCACCAGTTTGAGATCCGAGTCGAGAAAGAAGTGAGACACGTCTACAGGGATATCCAGCGCCTGCTGAGTGCCTACAAGGATGAGAAGAGGGGGCCCACTTACATAGCGGTGCAGTCAACGCTAGGTATGTGTAAAGCCGTATGCTATGTGGTGTTTGTAAATTGTTGTATAGAATATGGCAAGATATGCACATAATTATGTATGCACTGGAATGGCAGGAATAGTTTGCATATATTGGCAATGATTCCTAGATAATGTACGCTCTATGTAAACGCAATATTCAATTTTATCAAATCGACCAATATTTTCAGCTCTTCGAAATTGCGTTGACATTCTACAATTGCATTAGGCGCAACATGTTCATATGAATATTGATTTCGACGCGGCTTTCATTAGAAGTTTTTCTATTTTTCAGATTTTCCACATCTTATGAGCCATATGCCAGGGCTGACGGACTTTCCAATGGTTCCCATCCATGTTTCAGATGAGTAAGTATTGAAAAAAAATCCTGACATTTTTACCTGCATGTAATTTGGACAAACCATTTTAAATGTTAAAACTGGTTTTAATCTGGAATGGCTTGCCATGATAGGCTATAAAGTCGTAACTGAATGGTAATCGCTATTTTACAGTAAACAAGGCTTGCAAATGGACTTAAACTATGGTGTATTAGACTGCTAGATATTAAACTTTTTTTATGTTTAGTGAAAACCTGTACGGAGTACTCGACTGGCAACGCGTAGGTGCTCGCAGGATGGTACAGCACTATCTCAACGTCGACATGATTCTACAGGTTAGTGACCGCATTTATTTTTGGGTAACTTAATGGTTCTTAACTGAAGAAGTGATCTCTGTCACCATCATATGTTATAATAGGTTAACGAAACATGACCAAACAATTTTATGAAACAACATTTAGAAACCCTAAATCGTATTTCTATGTATTCGTTCCATTTTCACAGGCCTCCCTTGAGCAGTGCCGCTACTTCCACATCCCCGTGGGTAACATGCCCAAGGATACGACCGTGTTCGGCTGCGATCTCTTCTTCGCGCGCCATCTGCGCAAACACAACCACGTGCTCTGGTGCTCGCCCAATGAACGGCCCGATTTGGGAGGCAAGGAGGCCGATGATAACAGGTAAGGATCACTCGCTGGTAACTTGCCCTAGGAGACGACCGTGTTCGGCTGCGATCTCTTCTTCGCGCGCCATCTGCGCAAACACAACCACGTGCTCTGGTGCTCGCCCAATGAACGGCCCGACTTGGGAGGCAAGGAGGCCGATGATAACAGGTATGTTTTTTGGATGGAAGGTTAACGTTCCAGTTGTCAAACATTGTAAGCGAGATAAGTTTGATTTAAACTACAATTTCGAAGGCACATAAGCCGATGACAACAGGTAAGTTAGATAGTCCTTTGTGTGGGGTCGCGTTGTGAAATGTAAGTCATATTGCCAAGATGTGACCGTCAGCTTTAGTTTTAAAGGTTATATATGAAGTTATTTGTCATGAAAGAAATAAAATGATCATTAAAAAAACATTTGAAAAATGCTACGCAACGTATATAAATGGTGCGTTTTGCTACAAAATACGATAAGATTTTCAAACAAAGCTTTTGACACTTATGCTACATTTGAATCCTGGATACTGATTTTGAGTATTTTTCATGTTTTCCCTGCAGATTGCTGACTGAGTTTGAGGAGAGCAGCAGCGTGGAGGTGAACGTGTCGGGAAGCTACAACACGGTTTGCGTCGAACTTGACATGGCTAGTCTCGCCGTCAACACACTCATTCAGGTACAAATAATTCCATCTGGTATTGAATGTTCAATATTCTCGTATTGCAGTTAGAATACTTAAACGTCCGCACAATTTACCATGTCATTTGATAATGAGCACACCCTAACACCAGGAGGTTTAATGGATACTCTCAATATTGTCGTGTGGTTTACATTGTGATACGAGACTCTTGCATAAGTTTAGGTTGTGGATCAATAAATCGTATATAAAAATGAATATAAAATAAAAAAAGTGTGGCCATTTAGTCCGTCTTATATTTTTCTCATATATTGTGAATACAGTCCGTTCTCATTCAAGACACATCAAATAGATACAATATTGCATGTATGTGTTTGAATCAAACATATGATACCATGTTTCTATTGATATTGTCATGCAGTCGGGCCATATACATGATGTTGAGGGCGCGAGTTGCATGAGTTTCCACGTCAGCATTTCAATATAATTTGAATAAAGGCTATGTAGATGTCAAGATTGATATATAATAGATGGCAGTACATGATCGATTCACATATAGATAGGCCTATAACTTTCTTTTGCAGTCGGGCCATATTAACGACGTAGAGGGCGCCAGTTGCATGAGTTTCGACGTCATCCAGCAGGGGTCGCTCGAAGACATGATGCAAGGCCAGGGCGCAGCTACGATGCTTGCTAGTTATGATGAAACCGCACTATGCTCGGTTACGTTCAGGTAAAGATGGATGGGTTGGATTGATATGATTTCATTTAAAAATCGATTACGATGCTTGCTTGTTATGACGAAGCGACGCTCTGTGCGGTTACGTTCAGGTAAAGGAGAAGGATCTGATCCGGCCTTGATTTGGTTTTTACGACCGGTCTGGGTTATACGAAAAGTGGCTCGGAAGTGAAAATGGTTTCAAATGCCCTGGGTCATGTAGTTTTGCATGAGATTCTTCATTTTCACTTTTGTGTGGCCACTCTGTCGTTTATCCTTCTGGTGAAACGCCAATAAAGGATTCTGTCGTTGTAAACATACATGTAGCCTTGATAAAAAAAATAAGATTAACCTACATGTACATGGGACTTAGTCATAATGATACTTTACTGGTAATACATTTAATCACGTTCAACCACATGATGTCTAAGTTCTCCAATAACTTGCCCCTCCCAGAATCCTGAAGTCGATGGTTCAAGGCTGGATCCGCGACGTGACGCAATACCAAAACGTGTTCGCCGACCACCAGATCATCCACTTCTATCGCTGGCTCAGGTCGCCCAATGCGCTTCTGTATGACCCGGCGCTGAGACGCGTGCTGCATGGCATGATGAAGAAGCTCTTTATGCAGGTGAGATTGGGGTTGGGGGATATTGGCATTGGGTTACTTACAAAGTACATAGGCCGCAGTGTTTTGTGAATGGGAAGGGAGAGAGATATCTTTGAAGCATAAAGAAGAAGCTCATTATGCATTTGAGAGTAGTTTCGATTCGTAGGGATTTTCCAATATGGGACAGGGTTCGACCAGGTTATACATAAGTTAACTACAAGCCTCTATGCTGTTTTGAACCCTATTAGCCTATTGAGGCTCGTGATAATCGAATGGGCTTGGGGTTATACACTGCATCCACAAATAGAAAGTGAAAATAGGTATCGGTGCAAGCTTGCCGTTCAATGTGAAGCATATTGAAAATTGGATCTTTAATTCAATAACTCAATATGTTGCTTCAAAAGAATGAGTTGTGTTGTGTAGCACAGTTGATATATTGATATTCTTTGATTTTTGACATTGTCTTATTTTACATGTGTCAGCTGATCGCAGAATTCAAGCGCCTTGGATCTCAAATCGTCTACGCCAACTTTAATAGGCTCATTCTGTGCACAAAGAAGAGGAAAATAGTGGATGCATTGGGCTATGTGGAATACATTACGAACAGTATACGTTCGAAGGATTTGTATCACATGATCGATATTTCATATGCGAGATGCTGGCAGTTTCTTGTGTGGATGGATCCTGTATGTATTATTTAATATTACTAAAATAGAAAAATGTTGAGCACCAGAAAAGTTTCCAAATTAACAAGACTTATATTTTCAAAATCCATATTTCAAAATACACGAGCATAGTTTGTTTTAACAACCGCATATTACTTCCAGTTTGACTGAGTGAGTAACACGCTCGTTTGAAAACGGCAGGAATGAACTTCCCCCAAACAACTAGCACCATATTTGACGAATTGGACTATAGTATACTTAAATAAACTAGAAGCCTATTACACATTTTGCCCGAAAGTGTTGATCGTTTCGTAAAAAATACATAATGAGATGTAAGACCATTATGATACCACATATTTTAGTTGCCCATATTCATTAAGACCACATACAGTGTACATGTATAATTTATTCTACTGTATGTCTTCCCCCCGAAAGGCTAACCACGGCGGCATCCGCGGCGAGCTGCCCAAAGAGGCACAGAACCAAGACCCCACTATGATCTCAAGCCAATCGAGCAACGGTGGGCGCTCGAGGAAACGCAGAGGGGCCGAAGAGGACGAAGATGGAGATAACAGTGACGAGGATCTGGGTCAAGGATCCGATGAGGAGGAAGAGGAGGAAAGGTTGAATGAATCGGAGACTGATGAGGATCAAGAGGTGTGTTTAGGGATTCGTATACTTAAAAAAACATATTTAATGGATGGCGCCACCCCCTCCTCTTATATATTATACCATGAAATATATTGAGACCCACTCCCCCACCCCCCTCGGTCTGATATTTTGACTATCGTTGTCCTTCCCTCTCCCTTTTCAATATGTTTTCGTATTCGCGCTTGATATAGACTATATATATTCCTGCTGGGCTGGACCCTTCTGTAAATCATGTACCTTGAACTATTAAGAGAAGCTGTTACACAAGCTAGCGAACCCTGTCGGTTTTATACGTTGCAAACCTTAAAACCGTTAGAATAAAACATTTTCAATGTGATTCGCCATTGCAAATTACAGATACTTAAATGTTTTTGATTTCAAATATGGTGATAAATCAACTTCATGTAGACCTATAATTGTTTTCTCGCTGTGGCTATAAAAGGAAACTTAATGCCTTAAGTTGTTTGTTGTTTATTCATTCTTTATTGATAAAATAAAATAAAGAAAGGACATTAAAATCCCAGGATACTGGTTACGGCGCTGACACGCTAAACCGGTACAGGGTAT
>LQRL01165309.1:7145-17362 GCA_001703475.1 Hydroides elegans
GACGAGCACTCGTCCGTACAAAGTAGTGCACCTAGGTGTCGACAGACGGACAGACGGACAGACGGACAGACGGACAGACGGACAGACGGACAGACGGACATGGCTCATTGGTCTTATGATTCCATAGAACGTATAAAAAACTTGAAATTTTTTTGATAGCTCAATTATTTGTTGTAGTGACGGACGGACAGTACTGAATACTATAGTCCTCCGCTTCGCGCTAACGCGGCGGCGGAGGACTAACAAATGCATTACAATTTGCATATATAACATGATATGTATGATATTTCAAAACAATGCATCTTTTGAAACAAATAACATCATAGCAGTCTTCTCAAATGCAAAACTTAATGTTAACCAGGTAAAAAAACACGTTGAATCCACAAGCTAATTCTATTTATTATTATCAATATATAATTACCTGTGTACTTTATTATTCAAATTGACTGCTTAATATCAGTTCACTCACATACAATCAGTAACACATGGACTAGAAAATAAATTCTTAAAGTAATATTGGTATAATACTATAATTAGACATTTTTAATACATTTTATGGCATAAATATACATAAGATCAATTTATCGTGCAGTTTTCGATTCCGGCCGATTAAATTTCAAATAACACATTATCACGATATTCGTGCATATCTAATCAGAGTATATGCCTCTTGCGTTATGGAAAGAAAAGACCACTCGGACAATCACTGTCGTTTTTGTTTTATCCGGATGTGATGTTGCTTTAGAACCACGAATAAAATATTTGCATATAACACCATCAAATCTCCAGGTACCTCACCATAATGGTTTCTTTACCTAGAGAATGCCCCCGACAAAAAAAATAGATTGGTTCCATGAAAAGTGTAATAATAAGATAATCCAACTGTTTGTTCATTGATAACATGTTACATGATTTACAGACTTGCTTTCTCCAAGAATTCATATTCCACCAACAGCACAATATTTCGGCTCATCAACGACCGGAAGCCACACTACCGGTATATCCTTAAGCTTTAGGTTGATATCAAAGATGGCGTCATCCTCTTAATCATCAGCCTCCGATTCTTCCTCGCATTCAATTTCATCTTTAAACATAAGAAACTCCTTCATTTTCCTTGGCAACGGAAGTGAATCCACTGCCTTCCCAATACCCCTTCCTTTGATTTTTTCCACTATTGAT
This sequence comes from Hydroides elegans, assembly GCA_001703475.1. Lineage (NCBI taxonomy): Eukaryota > Metazoa > Annelida > Polychaeta > Sabellida > Serpulidae > Hydroides > Hydroides elegans. The sequence goes on from LQRL01165309.1 coordinate 8,325, forward strand.
GTTCGGATTTGTGATCTCGCCAAGTGTTGAAGCGAGCGAGGGGACGAGAGTTCATGGGTCACCCAGGAAACGAGCTCGGCATTGCGCATGATTCGCAGGTGTTGTGGATATCTGGAAGGAGAGTGATCATGTGAAAACAATATAAATTAACGTTTTCACATAAATAAAATGTGAAATATGTTTGTTAAAGGACCTATTTTTTTTTATCTATTTGCATACCATTGGAAAAATAATGTACGTGGTGTGTTATAATATAAATTCACTATTACATTTCAATAACAACCCGCAGTGTAGATACAATACAAGAAATCCTTATTTGGGGAAACTTTATTCCTCAATAAATTTTATAAATTATACTGTCTAAATTATTTTTTAAATTGTGATGGATATTAAACATTTGATCAAATATCGTACTCATTTAAGTTTTATCCCTATCATTAAAACGACCGACAACATCAATATTTACTTGTTGAAGTCAGATAGAGTGAGACGGACTCCGGCGGCGATCAGCAGTCGCAGCAGCGCCTCCCGCCCATTGAAAATGCTCCAATACACCGGCGTTGTTTTCCTGAGAGTTACGCAATGCTAATACCAATACAATGTCTATGGTATCCGATAGATCGATCAACAAAAGAATTCATGATTGTTCCTATGCATAACTCTTTTTATGGAGACAAATCAATAATATTCATAACAAGTCATATCTCAATGGTTAGAGTTTCTACAAGCCAAGAATCAGTCATAAAATATGATTGGAGTTTGAATTGAAGCTAAAAACCTAAATAAGGATTCATATATATATACTAGATAGATTTACTTCCAAAATTGATTTGAGGACACGACTGAAACTGAAACTTACCATGCGAACGTGAGTTGTGGGTAAAGCTCCCCCCTCCCACCCCAACTTGTCCATGCAAAGACACTAACCCTTTGTCGCATTTGTCAAGATCAGCACCCTGTGCTATCATCACCGCCGCACTACTCGTGCACCCAAAATACGCCGCCATAGACAGACCGGTCTCACGTTGCCGGAAGCTCTGTAGGTCGAGCAAAGCCCCGCCCACAGTGATAAGATGTTCACAGATGGCGGCCTGGTCGCGACGACAGGCAAGCATTAGAGCGGTCTCGCCGCTTACAGTCACTGCGTCAACATCACAGCCAGCGTCCATAAGTAGCTGTTATGGTAATACATTGGTATGTGATACAGCGTAATTGACAACCATTTTCACGTAGTTAAACACTTAATCAGTTGAAATTTCGCCATTTCAATTTTTGGACATAGACTTAGATAGGCATACATCTTAAATTTCCGTAAATTAAATCAGAGGATCTACAAAAAGTAGTTCATATTTTGCTATGATACTAACCTCCACCATATTATCATCATCATTATGCACGGCCAAGTACAACGCCGTTGCGTTGCTACGCGTCGTCATAGTGATGTCTGCGCCACGTGTGAGTAGGTAACGAGTCATGTCGAGGCGGCCATTAGCAACAGACACATGGAGAGGCGTATTGTGGGTGAGTGAGCGGTCATTCAGGCTCAAGCCTGAGTCTATCAAGTACCTGAGTTAAGGAACAATGTAAAGATCACAGGCAAATGAAAAGTAATTCAAATGAAAGTCATGTGGCTCTTAAAGTACATGAATCAATTTAAAAAGCTCATCACCAACTATTCGCCTGGTGTGTATTTTTATATCATGCTAAAATAAAGATTAAAATGTCCAAATGTTACTTAATTAATTATGATTAGGGCTACAAAAGATAGAAACTATCAAAAAGAAAAATTATTGCGATATACTCTAAAATAGGCACTTACTCTGCCAACGCCTCTTGTCCGCCCCTAGCCGCGTGGTGCAACGCTGTCTGCTGATCACTATCACGTGATTCGAGGTCCGCACCGAATACACGCATGCGCGCCACAATGTCCAGGCGTCCGCGCTCACAACTCAGAGCCAGAGCCGAGAGACCTGATAGATTCTGCAGGTTGATGGTTGCGACTTGACGGAAAATGCGATCTTCGGGTGTTAATGCTGTGGTTTGAACTTCATCGTCTTCGGTTGTTTGTTTCTTAGGAGTGTAGAAATGAGCTGTTACCATGAGGTAATCTATAATCTTAAGGAAGTCGAAGGCAATTATAAGCCAATGATTATTATATTGCGTGGTAGATATTCATTACATACTTTACCCTCTTAGTAATTGCATCGTAAGAAAGATCACTAATTCAGTAATGAAAAATCAGTAGCAAAGCTTTTTATATTTAGAAGATTTGATAATTGAATCAAATTAAATGAAAAGAAATGGTATTTTGATGATTGACTGAGGTTTCTTGATTCAATATGATGCTTTGTTTTCGCAGTCATTCGCAAAAAAAACTATTGATTAAAGGATAATAAGTTTCCATAAATTGATTTTGTGGTCAGATTAACATATCAATTCAACTTTCAACATTACGCAAAAATGAAGGCGACATATATAATCCTCCCAACTGACCTCTAGATCTGCGTTGGGATCCTTGCAGGCGACATGCAGCGGTGTGTTGCCCTCGTTATCCTTGGCATCCAGGGGCGCACCCGCCATGACGAGCACCTGCACGAGTCCATGGTGACGCTTAGCAACGGCCATGTGCAGCACCGTGCTTCCGCCGCACAGCAGGCCTTTGCTGCCCTCGTAGTCGGCCACGGATAGGCGACAGTCCAGTCGCGCGCCTAGAGCTAGAAATAGGCGAAATGCTGATAATTTGTAACATGCAAAATAAATCAGAAGTTTATTTAACATTTGGTAGACTGAGTACCGTGTTTAATCCTTTTGTGCAGGTCACAGATAAAGCGTTTTTAAAATCATGTAAACCTCACTAATCACTAAGTCTGTAATCATAAATATTCAGGAATCGCATTCAACATCCGTTGGAGACCCGTCAAGACGGGCCAGACGACTAGGACGAGTCTTGATACGCCCCGACCAGTGACTTATGGCTTTAGCCAGTGTTTGACGTATTGCCAGTGCTTGACGCATTTATTCCGTGTTTGACGCATTTAGTTTGTGTTTGATACATTTAGTTGGTGTTTGATACATTAAGTCGATAATTGATGCATTCAGCTGATAACGGATAACTTAAGTTGGTTATTTATGCGTTCCGTTCGTGATTGACGCTATTAGTTGGTTGATTAAAGCATTTATTTTGTAATTGATACATTTAGTTAATGATTGACGCATTTAGTTGGTGATCCATGTATTTCATTTGATATTGAGTCTAGACGATTACTGATTACTGACTGTTATTCTACGTGCAGATGATTATAGATATATCCATGCATTTATGATGAGAAATGTAGAAATAAATGGTGTGAAAGTTACTTTGTTGTTCATTTTTATCATACACATTGTTTTATGATTAGAGACTTTTTGGCTCGAGACTTTTTGGCACATCGTGTCACTTTTAGAGACTTTATGGCTCGAAACATTTTGGCCCGAGACTTTTTGGCTCGAGACTTTTTGGCACATCGTGTCACTTTTAGAGACTTTATGGCTCGGAACTTTTTGGCTCGAGACTTTTTGGGGTGGATTCGGATAAAGTTGTCCGTCCCCTTGCATATTGATGTACACAATCAGCTACTGTTGAATAAATCACTAAATTCAATTACCTAAGCTTACTTTGGCTTTCAGTCATGTTTCGTCTTTAAGCTACGTAGCGACTAACCCATAAATAAATTTAGCTTTGGGCTTGCAGTTCTTACAAATTACTACAGACATAGTCACATACAAACTGACCTATAAGCGTATTCACCGCGGGCAGCAAACCCGCCTGCACCGCCATAGCCAGAGGGTTCGGCCGAAGCGGCGACTTGGTGAGTCCGAGGTCGGCGCCATGTTTTATCAGCAGCTCACACATGTCGATATCCTCAGCCTGTGCAGCGGCGACCAAAGGTACCATGCCACCGTCGCTCGCGTTTACATCCTGACCTTTTTTTAGTAAGAGTTGCACCATGGCCCGCGATCCCTTTTTCGCCGCTAGCGTCAAAAGACCTGTGGTGTGGGTGAATGTGAAAGGATTGATATGATACCTTAGGTAACCTAAATTGAATAAACATAAATGTAGCTTTATCATATCCTTGCGTATGTGAATATATGCGTTAAATATATAAATGTAAAAATATGTCCTTACCTTAGATAAAAAATGAATGGCTAAGATAAACAATTTCAATGTAACCAGCTTTAAACATTTTATTTATCCACATAACTTTATTTGATTGTATAAAGAATGTTTTACAACACATTTCGAGGAGCATTTACTACAACCTCAATTGTCAACACAGATGCAAAATGGCGTGACAATAAGGGTTTACCTTTGACATAGAGTCGGGTGCCTTTGTTTTCTCGGCGGCTCAAATTAAACAAAGTGCTGCATAACGCTAGGTCAGACCACTCCACTGCTTTTCTAAGTAGCCCCTGAAAGCATTTCACGCCTACTTAGGCGAACGGGGTTTTCACAACACATTTAAACATAGTGTTTTAAATGCTCATACCAAATGCCCATACGTTCTCATTTATTTGCGCCTGAAACTCATTAGCACATACGTGAAGGTTTTACAGCATATCTTATTTTGAATATATCATTATTTCTCGAATAGCGTATACTTTTCTCATTTAGCATTGAAACCAATTCAATGCAGATGGCGAGGCTCTAGAAATAAATTGTGCTGCTTTGATGACGTAACATTCATAAAGGAATTAACAACAAAGAACATTGCCAGATTTTCTCTTTGAAAACAACGGAAAATGGGTATTCATGTAACCTTCTTTGAAAATGAAAAATGCTAAATGAGAAAATGCTACTACGAAAAGTCACAGATAGGACCTTTATCAAAGAAATTATCATTGTAGCTGATAATTCCGTATCATATGCAACAGTCATACTAAAGAATTGAGGTGACTTTCTTTTACGATAAAACCTTGTTAATACATCATATTTTGTGCAAAGAGATCTCGCAAACATACCTCGTATCCAATGTGACAATCGTCAACGCTCGCCTTGCGTCTAATCAGCTCTCGCGCGGCCCACGCCCAATCGAGGTCACATGCCACCTGCAGCGGAAACGTCAGCGCTCCGTCTTCTTCTTGAAAAAGGGTCGGGTGCCATGGGTTTACGCGCCTGTTTATGCCAGGTTGCGAAGGGGAAGCGCCCAAGTTCAGCAGCTTTCGCACAACCTCCTAATGAAAATCAGATAAGCTCATTTGGGAAGCTCTAAATACGTTGATTTTTACGTCGATATTGATGGAAAATCAAAGTAGCATCAATTTCGAATAAAGACAAATACATAAGATGTGATTAATTTTTTTGAATTCTTTATTTTTTTAGGGTTTTGATCATTGTTTTTTTTTTATGACAACTACGTTTTTAAGAAGGCGCCTTGTTGCAATGGCATGAGACTAGCGTTTAGACTGTGATGAAAGATGTAGGCCTACCTGGTTACGTCGATGCAATGCGAAGATGAGGGGCGTTTGACCACTCCACCTGCCGTCGGGCAGAGGCTCATTGATTGTATTGGAGTGGTAGCGGCAGCAATGCATGACGGCTTCCGCAGTATCATATTGTAAGGCTTGTTCCCAAGGACTGGGCATGTCGATATCTTAGAGTATGAATATCAAAGTTACGCCACTTGAGATACATGAGGGATGATTTTTTAAAATGTTCTTCGAGGTGATCAGTTCAAATTGACAATTTAACATACAAGGTCCGGGATTCAGGGCGACCCGGGCCGAAAATATGGCCGAAACGGTCAAAAGGCACATCTGAAAACCAAGACCTTTCATCTAAGCCTATAATCAAGTCTGTACGACCTTCCGTTCCCAAGTTCTAGTCCGTACAAGCTCATGTTTCGAAAAACCGCTGTTTTAGGAAGTTTTAGGCCACATTCGGCCGAAACTGCCAAAAGGCACATATACACACCATCTACATGCCAAAACCTTTGATTTGAGACTATTCCCAGGTCTCCACGACCATCCGTTACAAAGAAACAGCCTGGAAAATCTCATGTTTGGTTGGCCGCCTTGAGGGCCGGTTGTCCTTATCGATGAATTTTCGGAAATTATGTTTATTTTTAGGTTACCTCAGAATAGATTGTCGATCTACGGATAACAGGCCAAATGTAAGTATTCATGGCTTCTTTCGGTAAACGAGTTTATATCGTCACAGAAACTACGATTACGTAGCAAAATGCCTCGAAAAGCAGGCCACGGGTTCCAAGTAAGACGTCCGAAGGTCCGGACGTCCGAAGGTCCGGATGCCCGAAGGTTCGGATGTCCGAAGGTCCAGATGTCCGAAGGTCCGGTCGTCCGATGGTTCGGATGTCAGAAGACTGATACAACCGACACTACATATTGGCAAATTGGTATATTTTTATGACTCATAATGGAAATATACTCCTACCTTCTGCCCGACCCTCGCCCTATCCCATGGGAAGAACGTCCGAAAATACAGATTGGCAAACAATATCAGGGCTCGACAAATGCTTAAATTCACAGTCGCCATTTTGGCGACCGACGTGATTTCACAGTCGCCAAACGACATTTCACAGTCGCCAGATTTTTTGTCATAAAACATTAAAAAAAAATAAAATAACGAGATTACACCTTTATTAGCGTGAAATTATATCCCTAAACATTTGTCGAAGCTAATTTTTGTTTCCCTTTTTGCCTATTTTTCCTAATCTTTCAAATCTAAATTATCAACCTCTTGAGTATACAAGAAAAATGAATGAAAAAGATATGTAACGAGTCAGATGAGAAACTATCATGATTTCCAATTAACATGCCAAATATGCTGAATTATCTATAGTTTTCTCTTAAGTAAATACTGAATGACAGGGGTGGAACTTAACTTTAAAGGCCCGTAGCCCACCGGGCTACCGGGTCATAAAATCTAGTAACCCAGTAAATCCAGTAGCCTGAAAATGTTATTGTGACCAACCTCCAGTCAGTGTCATATGTGCTTAATTAATTTGAAACTTAAAGACATTTAGATTATTCTGTATAAGTGCAAATAGCACATTCTTAAAACTATGATATGCATGAGGAGCCACAATAAGCTCTGTTTTAAATATTGTGATGTCATTTTTAACTACCGGTAAATGGTGCAGGTCCTGCAACAAGTTATAACAAAAATTTTTTTTTCAAAAAACAATATAAGATATATTTGACGCAAAGTATATTAAATTCTAAGACCAGGTTTTCAGTAAACGTTTTACGATGTCCAAGATATGTCTATGAAATTTGTGAATGGTGACCTATTTATACCAATAACTTGCTGTCTTACGGAACTTAAGGATATACACATGTTATGTTGAATATCAAGTGAAACAACCCTAATGATCACTGGTTAAAATTTAAGTGGCCCTTGTGTGTGAATTTCTGTTAAAGAACTTGGTTATGCGAGCGCCGATGACGCGAGCGAAACATTTTTGGAAAATTAATAAAAAATGATTACGAAATTCTCTGATTATTCCTTTTATTATATCTTAATGCTTGAAATCCAGTAGCCCGTCGGGCTACCACTTTTCAAAATCTAGTAGCCCGAAGCAACATCCAGTAGCCTCGGGCTACCGGGCTACCGTTAATTTCCACCCCTGGAATGACATGAACAACTTTTTTGTCTTAGTCACAGTTTAATCCATATCTGTGAGGAACTCCATAACCGCGTTTTCAGTTAAAATGTTGTCAATTTCTTTATCCGGATCAAAAAATACTTCGTCCAGAGCTGAGCCAACAGTAGGTGCATCTCGATCTTGGCTATAGTTTGGCTTTCGCTTGGACTGATGAATCCATTACTTCACTGCGTCGCTTTGGTCGTACTATCGGATATCTGGAGTTAGCAGATTGACCAAGACTAGATCATTCAATGTCGCTGTGCTGAGAGAGCTGCGAAATTCGGATTAAACTCTCTTCATTAGGGAAAATCCCCTCTCATTTTCTGCGCTGCTCGCTGGGAGACTCAACACGAGGCTGATAATGCGTAGAGCATTAGGACAACAATACAGGAAATCCCCAAATATGTCACTCCATGTTAGAGCTTGGACACCAGCTTATTACCTGGTATGCACATCGGAATAATATGAAATGCAAGATACATGTTGTTAAAATGCAAAATTGACAATTAAGTCAGATATCGCATCTAAAAATGGCAGAGAGAAATGCCATGCATGGGTCAAACAAGATGTTTCTCCCGTCCTGTAACCTTTTGGTCACCATTCATAAAAAGAAAGTATTACAAAAAAAATAGAGGAAAATTTCACAGTCGCCAATATGGCGACCAACTTTTTTTCACAGTCGCCAAACCCAAATTCACAGTCGCCAATGGCGACCATTCGGTCGCCAATGTCTAGCCCTGTTTATATTTATCATATACTGGAGGACTCTATTTTGAAAAAGGGTAACAAGTAACAAAATTCACTACACTTTTGACATTCATATTTTTCGGGAAGCCCTATTTTGAAAAAAGGTTACAAGATACAAAATTCACTACATGATTCAAAAACGTTACAGAATTCACTACAGAAATGGTTACATTCATATTTTTCAGGAAGTCCTATTTTGAAAAAAGGTTACAAGTTACAAAATTCACTACATGATTCAGAAACGTTACAGAATTCACTACAGAAATGGTTACATTGATATTTTTTCAGGAGGCCCTATTTTTCAAAAAAGGTTACAAGTTACAAAATTCACTACATGAATCAGAACGACTTCAAGATTCACTACGGAAAAGGTTACTTGGATATTTGAAATTTTAAAAAATCGTTAAAAAACTTCTACAATAGGGAGGCCCTATCTTGAAAAATGGTTACAAGTTACATAAATCGCTACACTTTGGAAAACCTCTACAGAAAAGGTTACAGAAAAGGTAACATTCACATTCAACGTAAGAAAAACGAAATAAAATTCATTACAGATACCACAATGTGACATAGATAACACTAAAAGCTTGTTTTGATTAAAACTATAATTAAAAAGGATTTTAAGAAGAAATGAAAACATAAAAC
>LQRL01165315.1:5977-16060 GCA_001703475.1 Hydroides elegans
ATTAAATCGGATTTTTTTTTAAATATTTTCTTTGAGCCATCAGGCAAACTAAAGTCTTACAACGATAGCCCGATTAATATTCTCAATGAAAATACCTAGAACCTGTGGTATAACCATGTAAATAATAAAATTTAAGCTCACAATCTTAAGGAATGCGCGGCCCATTTAAGTCCATGAGAACTACATACCTTTACACTTTAAGTAGATTTTCAAGATAACGATTTTTACAAATGCATTATTATATTTTATATTGTATAAATGTTTAATAATTAATAGAATAAATTATAAATTCCTATATTTTTTATGTTTCTGACGAAAATATGATAACCTGAACATTGGCATTGCGATAGCTTGAACTTCCGGTTGCTTTTCGTGTGTAAAATGTATTTTTAAAAAGAAAATTGTAACATTATGAGTCAAAATCATTATTCCTGAACAGTTTTATAATCGTTTTAGGGATATTTAGACATTAACTCACTGAAATTCGTATAAGGAATGATTTTTTAGTAAAAGAAATATTTTCTTTGAGATTTATATATGAATCACTAATATTTTCAGAGTTGATGATGAAATTGGATGTTAAAAGCATCTTTGCTGGATAGATTATGATAAATGAAAACCGAAAAACTAAAATTTGAGTAGGTTAAGTTTGTAATTTAAAAAATTATCCCAAACTATAAAGTCGGAACCATAAAAAATCGTCAAAAATGCCAAAAATGAAAATTCGATTTAACAGAAAAACGGGACGTGATAGAACATTTTAAAGTTCAGATTCGTAATCAGCGTGGTCGAGTTTATAAAGTAGACACAATTTCATCCATGTATATTTTTGAGTGTAACACAGTGTCATTAAGGTGCTGCTAAATGTATGACGTTTTAAATTTTGATTTCAAGCTTATCGTTTTTAGAAACGTTATGGAGAAATAATGTGAACTATCGACACACAAATGCCCTTATTCTTTTTTTGCAGGCATTGAGACTCTTTACATCTGCAATCAAACAGTTCACGTAGATTTTTTCATCGACAAAATCACCATCAACGAACCTAATCTGGCCCCTAACGATCCACAGATAGCACACGACTGTCATTGTTTACTCTATCCAAAAACTGGTTCCTGGCCTGAACAAAGTAGCGTTGTGATGAAGAAGTTCTTTCTGGATCTATCGGCAGAACCATGGGATGTTGATCTAACAAGACCTGATTTCAATGCATCTGAATTTGATGCATTGCAGTTCCAATATAATTATACAGAGAATAGTGCTGGTCAGGATATTGCTGTATTGACTGCTTCAGGACAAGATGTGTTTACCATCAACCAAATGAGGGTGTTCTATTTCGATCTCTGTGAGTATATTGCGTTTGACAAATACTATCAAATGTTAATAATACACTTTATTATTAAAAGATAATTAAAAGTTATTTGACACTATAAATAATGGAACTCACTGTTCAGGTATAATATTGCACAAACCTACATAGGCAACACGGCCCATTATTCCTCGATCCGCAAAATTTATGTTTTGGATCTTGTATCAGCTAATGATGAATTCTCTAATCCTATCTATGATCGATCAAGCCTTATAAATAGCTGAATACATTATAAACAGACAGTTATTCTATTACAAACAAACTAATTGTGATGTTAAAATAAAATGTAGTTGATGAAAACGTTTTCAATTACAATGTACAAATGTACTTTAAATTGAAATCTATAATTGTCCAAATCTAGATTACAACGTAAAAAGAGGATAGCTTTTGAATTTAATATACATAAATCGAAGTAAATTTATTGTTGCTTTTTCTATACATATATGTTTAAATCGCAGAACATAAAATACTTTTCAAAGTTCAAAATAACATTAACCATAGTTTAAATTTATATATTTAGATTTTCTAAATCTAATAAATGGGTCGATATATGAGGGTCACATGAGCTATCAGTTATCGCACAAAAAACTCAATTTTAAGCCATTGAAAAAGGTACCTGATAAAATGAATACTTCGTCATATAGCAGGGTTTATGAATGCTGGTAGATGGCTTTCTCAATTTATGGACACTTTTTACGAACTTTTGACTTTGACTTTGAATAGAACAGTTATTTGTATATCAATCTACATGATTTTTCGTCTCGGGGTAACTTAATTATTTGGCTTTAAGTTGCTAAACACAAAATCATTAAAATCTTTAGAATTTGAATGTAAGGTTAAGTTAAAACATTGCATTTGGGGAAAATGGACTTTCTCAAAAAACGGACACTTGTCGTTATTTTACTAAAATAGGACTATAGAGCCAATAATTTGATGCTACATGTTTTTGGTAGTACTAGAAAGGATACATTAATTTCATTCAGCTCTTATTTTTCACCAGAGAATCTATAGACAATAGACTATATAACTTCAAACACAGCCCATAGCACATGTTCATTTAACTAGTCTAGTTGCGACTGGAACTAGTCTAGCGGTAAAAGATTGATTATAGGGGAATCAATATTGATCTATCTAAATTACTGTTTCAAAACACTGTCCCTGAACATATTCATATTGGTTAAATAGCAGGGTGTCCATTATTTGAATCAAATTGGAAGTGTCCATAATTGAGAAAGACCTCTATAGTCGCTCCATAGTCTAAATATTTAACAATTTCTATAAACGATTCTCATTGATATAGGTGTTTTATTTCTAGCTCGCGTCAACGTCAGTTTAATATGCGGCACTGATGGTTTCATTGAACCACCACCGCCTCCAATAGTAACAACTAGTGCACCTACACCTTCTACCATCGCACCTACGCCTTCAAGTGACGCAGCGGTTACGCAATCAAATCACGTGACAGGAAGCGTTGCCACAACAATTAAACCGTCGCAACCAGAACCCACAACTGTTCCTATCAAGAATAAACGGCAAGAGAAATCGGAAGAGGATTCCGGACCAGATCCCCTTGTGATCGCATTGCCAATTGTCGCCATTTTTATTATCATCGGTTCAGTTGTTTTCCTAATTATTTGTATATTAAGACATAAACGACGAAAAGTCGTGAATAATCAAGGTGAGGCACCTTTGACGAACGGCGGTGTGACTCTTTCTGGAAGCAGCATTAGTACTGAAGTCTCATCAGAATTCACAAAAGAAAACGGGTTGAAAACGACTCAAAAGGATTGGAAATCATTACAATTATCGAGCATATCTCCTAATGCAAATGGTGCGAGAAAAGTGACACCAGATATAACTTGAAATATGTGACAAAAGGCAAGAGGTTGCTTGGTTTCAAAAGCCAGTAATTCTTAATCGAGAAATACTACTGCTTCTCAATTAAAATGTGCTTCCATAGTATTGGAGGGCCAATTTTCAAAAAGAAAAAGAAAAGAGTGGAAGTTGAATATTAATGATAACTTTAAAAAGAATCACAAGAGCTGGTGCTTATATGTATAAATGTTTGAAGGATTTCCTCAATACATTAATTCCATTTGGATATTTTATTTTATATCTTATGGCCGTCCGACATAAAAAGAAAACCGGTTATGTAAATATGTAAATAATAACAGACTTGTGTTGCGTATTTTCAAAATGTAAATATCATTTGTCATTTATATAAAAAATGTTAACCTTATAAAACAATAAATCATCACATATCACTTTATGGTTATTTATATTTAAAACTGAGCCTTTTTATTGTTACATTCAAACATAGTTTTTAATCAAAATTGAACATATTTTAAATGTGGTTTCATTTAATAACGCTGTCCCAAGATTAGGACAAATATACACTCTTAAACGAGCGGCTGTAAACTATACTAAGCGTCAAAAGTATCTAATATTATTTTTGAGAATTTATATGTGTTGCATGGGTAGACTAATTGATCGAAAAGTGACGCATTTTTGAGGGGGGTCTTGAGGGTTCAGCTGGTTATTTATTGTTCCTTTGTAAAACTAAATTTTTAAAACTTATACATTTAAACAAAGAGTGATTATGTTAAATATTGATATCAGTGAATGTGCAGCAAAACGAATTTTATTATGTCAAAAGTTGATATTTGATGGATTTTTATGATGATTCGACTGATCGAAAAGTGACGCACTAAATGACACAATACATATTTTGATATATACAATTTTATTTAAACAATATAACTAAACTTATTGATATAGATATAACAAATATATATGTAACCAACAAATGGAAAGTAATATAAACATTTAATAACAATGAAAAAATATTCTAGCGTGAAAAACACAGGTTATACGAATGTTTGTAAACGATAGCTATTCACCAACATGTCGATAGCATATATAACATATTTGTTATGCGTTTTTATAAAATGGTGTGTGAAGCGCATATTTTGAAAACTACTGTACTGCTTTGTTAAAATGAGTATAATCTCTCAAATATATCTAAGACTACTTGACTACCCTTGACTAGTTCACATAGAATGGTTTGTAAAGCTCATATTTTGCAAACTATCTCAATGTCCTCTTATTAAAGCATATGTCTAACAGATACAAATAATGACTAGCTTAACACCCTTGACTAGTATGATACAATCTGAATTGAATATGTGATACTTTTTATTTGATTTCACACTCAGAACAAACAGATGCAGATGATCCAAAATGAGATACCATGCACGTCATATGATATCGTTGATCACATAGAACACACACTGATAATTCCGCGCTTGGAATTTTGATTTTGCATGTCTTGCATTTGCCTGTTTTCAACATCATTCCAACTTTGGAATTTCTCAAAGCATCTCTTTCTCTCTTCTTTTGGGCTCTTTCGCGTTGTCTTTCAGCTTTCAATGCTTCTAATTCTCTTGCCTTTTCCTGCTTTTTCATTTCACGCGCATTTTTCCGAGCATTCGCCAGTTCGACGTGATCATTTTGTGCTTGTTGGGCATCGCGCATGCGCTGGATTTCGGACTCATGAGTGAGCCATCTCCCCTTTCTCTTGCTATTCGTTTTTGTGGTGCCAGAGGTCGAAGGTATAGTTGATGCATCTGGAATGAGAACAGATGCAAGGTCAATGTTCACCACACCGGCGGCAATTGCGGGGTGCACAGAAACATCTCGCGAAACACATTCTGAGCAGGGCAGAGATTCAATAGGGGATGTTTGCGAATCTTGGTCTTTTTTCTCCGCTACAGTCAGGTCTTTCCCAGTCTCATCAAAAACCTCGAGAAGCACGTTTTCCGGTTCCGATGGCCCAGCATGGTCATTATTCTCCGTAATGGCACTGGTTTCCGTTGGCATATCTCCGACAAGCAGGGAATCATCTATTGCCGATATATCCAACGGACAGATGCCAGTGCACTGAAACGCACTTTTTACCATGTGTGCGGGCATGCGGTCGATCGCAAAGCGTACCACCAACGGAATTTGAGTTTTTTTAACAGTTTTCTGTTGAGCTATGTGGGCTTCATGCTTGACATCTTCTATTTTGGTTTTCAATGTATTAAACAACTTATCTAGAGGCTGAAGAAGGTGTGTTGTTTTAGAAGGAAGGTTGTACAGATGCACGCCCTTTTCCACACAAAATTCCATAAGTTCTAGGTTCTCATGGCAACCGGCGTTATCCTGAAATATCACGACAGGCCGTGTGCGGCTCAGGAATGGCTCAATATGCTTCACATACTGAATATATAGCTCGGAATCAATATGTCCCGAATCAGATTCAGTGTAAAGAGCGTCCTTAGGTCCGAGGTCGTGAACACTGCTATCCCGAGGGATACTACCTTTAAAGGTGAACATCGTTGGAAGCCATGCGCCTTCAGCATTTACACACATCGTTAACGTGGTATGGTCCTTTCGGCCTCCGTACACTTTGTATGGCATTTTGTTCTCTTTCGGCACTACTACCTTTTTCATTTTTTCCGCTTTTTCACAGTACCAAGTTTCATCTACATTGTAGATACGTGCCGGTTCGTTCAACAGTCCCTGTGCTCTAAGGAACTGCTCTGCGTCTGTGAAGAAACTCGACATGACGGATGCACGGCTCATCGTTCTTCTACCAGGGTCGATGAGGCTCGGAGTGCGTACGCGAAGTCCGGGATTCCTCTTTCGATATTTCTGCCACCAACCTGTAGACGGTGTGTCATTCTTGAATGGTGTGCCCCTGAAAAAAAATATACAATATTTTTTTATTTCATGTAAGCTATATTTTTATAAATATATCGCTTAATATACCACCCCTATCATTTACACTTATATAATATACATTGACCCCGCACTTTCATGAAGCATAATCAAACATATACGATTGCCCAGTGTTTGAGCCAAGCCCCCCCCCCATCACCCGCGACGTCGGCTCAGGCAAATATATGAACTATCGTCAACACGACACGTCATGATAACGTCAAAATGACGTCACCATTGACCTTTTCAATGACGTTATTGTAAACACGATATGTCATGATGACGTCACAATGACGTCGCAAGTGGCCTTTCCCATGACGTTATTGTGACGTCATATCTGGTCGGGACGTACGTCTCCGCATGTGGAAGGAATTTTACCGGGAACTTTTATCGCTTGGGTTGGGGTTAGCCGGGGAGGGGGTGTCCGACTGTTTATCGAGTATTGGCCATTTATAAAATATGTGACAAATAATGGAATGCAAATTACCTTTTTTGAGCAATGCGCCCTGCTGTTTGAGTAAGCCATGCTATAGTGCATGGATGTCCTGTATTCGCCATGAATTCAGCATACTTGCATAATTGAAGTTCATCGTCTTTAGAAAGGTGTGCTTGTCTTCCCGAACCTTTTTTAGGGACACCATTCTTTACACGACGTCGAAGTGTTGCTTCAGACATATTACAAGTTCTAGATACTTTTCGTATTGATGAACCATTTTCTATCATTTCAAGTGCATCATTTAATGAATATTCCTCATGTTTCTTTCGTTTCGACATTGTTATCATCAATCAACACTTTTATTTACTTCAATTCAAATACGAAACATATCCTGATTATAATTGTTTCATTCATCATATAAATTGTGTAACCATTAAATCAATACACAAACATTAACATTATATTAAGTACACCGTTTCAGGGTAAGTACACTGTGATTGGTAATGCATGATTAAGCAGTGAGCGTTTCTAAGCAACGTGCAGTTGATTGACGTGTCGCCTCTACTCATGTCACATCTACTCTATTGGTGTTACGCCCCTTTTAAGAAGTTATGTAATGATGTGCTTGACAGTTTAAATGCCTTATTGAATTAACTTAATATATCGTTTAATTCGGTCGGTATAGTATTTGTTGAATATTGCCTTTCGATTATTTATTGAGTTTTAAAATCAAATCTGCAGAAAATGTTTTGAAACATTATACTCACTCATATCTGATGTGATTATGTAATAAACAATATAATGTTATATCTATTAAATAAATCCAAAGACAAACCCGTTTAAAAATAAACTGAAATAAGCTTATTTCATTGTATGTTTGAAATACGCATAAGTGCGTCACTTTTCGATCATAGCCCTAGGTCATTTTTTGGTGATATAATTGTTTGTGAAAGTTTTATTTGCATTTCAAATGACATTAACCAGTCATAATTCAAAATTAGATTTCTAGTGTGTCATATTGATATAAGCTTTTAGTGAAAATTCATGAAACTGTAGAAATAATTCCAAGAATAACAGGTAAAGTTTGGTAAAAGTGCGTCAATTTTCGATCAATTATTCTATTCGAGGGCACTCAACGATTAATTCGGGTAAATGTCTATTCTTAGCAGCTCTCCCTTCCTTGCAACTTTTTCAGAACAGAACAAAGATTTTTCTGGAAACGATTATTTAACTCAAGGATATGTTTTTAAATATAACAACCAAAGCAACTGTATTTAAATATAGTCTCTGTAAACCAATCTGTGAGAGAATTACCGAATACACCTTAAGGAGTGTTCACGCAAAAAAAAATATCCTTAATTTTTGCGTGAACAGAGGGGATAAATTGCTATGTTTTTATACAAATGTGGCTTTCGAAAATATCGGGTTTCGTGATATTTTCTGAGCTTTTTCGTTTGCGTGAACACGGCCTTATACACATCTGGAAATCTTTATTCTGGTAAGAGATTGTATATTTGTTTGCACCTGTAGGACACTGGCGACAAAATCAAAAGTCACAAAACGCTATGCCAGTGCAAATGTCATAGATACACGTTAGTCTGATCAGTTACATGAGGTGTGAAACGATCAAAATAATATTAGATACTTTTGACGCTTATTATAGTTTCACCCGCTCGTTTAAGGGGTGAGATCATTTTCATTAATGCATTCTGAGAGAGATGCCACATTTAAGTCTTCAGTTCATCGTTAATCTTTCAAATATCATAAACGTTGATATTTTCCTACAGCATATCTAAGGAAAATGTCAACGTTTATGATATTTGAAAGATAAACGATGAACCGAAAACTTAAAAGTGACATCTTTGGTAGAAAAGCTAGCAACGATCCATTTTCTTTTAGGAGCATTCATGAATATTCGTTTTTTATTGAAACATTTTTATTGTTATTTTCTCGGAATGAAATTATGAAAATGATCTCTTATTGCCGCTCGAGAAAACCGTGTATTTAATGTAAAACCGTTTTAAAACTATCACATTGCACTCGCCCAAACACGATAAATTCTACTGAATTAATTATTTACATTTCGTCTTTCCAATTTGGGATGTTTGTTAAAAAACACATTTTAGCTGAAAAATGATAATGACTCAAGGTTATATTAAGACGACTTAATAATAATCAATACAATCAATTTGACTGAACAGCAAGCAGCAACCATTGAGGCATTCACAGACTAACGTGTGTCCATGAAATATGCAGTGGCATAGCGTTTTGTGAGTTTTGATTTTGACCCCAGTGTCCTACAGGTGATTATTTAAGATAAAAATTGAAATTCAGGAAGTAATTTCAGGAAGTATTTACAACATACTTAACTATAATATTATCAAATTCAAAAGACTAACATTACCTCATACAACACCTAGAAAATTTCAAATTAATATTAGATACTTTTGACGCTAAGTATAGTTTAAACCCGCTCGTTTAAGGGTGTATGTTTGTTGAATACGACAAGATGCCTTCTTTTACAAATAGAGTCTATATGCCCATTCAAAGACAGATAATTTGCTATTGTCATTTCTTTCAACTTGGTTTTCTGTACTCGTTCAATTTGGCTGCCTTCAATGATGATAGTGTCAGGAGTTGGTGTACGTTTGTTACGTGCCATTGTGTCTCCCCATGCCATTGTGTCTCCCCAATAGCGGTTTGCCATTGTGTCTCCCCGACCTCTACCATTGTGTCTCCCATTTGCCATTGTGTCTCCCCAACCTATACCAATGTGTCTCCCACTTTGCTCTCCAAAAAGATTGCATTTTTATTCAAACAGGGGCAAAGGACGTTATGCCCGTTGACATGTTGTCTTGCTCACCCATAAGATAACGGTAGTCATTGAAGTTGAACCTGTGAGACTTATTTATTCATTCGCTATTCGTTATTTGTATTTGTTATCCTCTCCTTAGATATAAGATAACGGTAGCGATTGAAGTTATGGCCGTCTTGCTCAATCAAAAGATCGAAAAACGATACATGTCAAATGTCAATGATTAAAACCTATCTTATCTATATCGTCAAATAGAGTTCCATGTCGCCATGTTCCAGTGCAGGGTGACCAGCGTCAGGGAAAATCAGGGAATTTCAACAGTCCGTTTTCCAATCAGGGAAAGTCAGGGAAAATGGATATTTTTGGAGAAAATCAGGGAAAAATCAGGGAATTTTCATTTTTAATCAGGGAAAAAATCAGGGAATTTTGCCATTGTATTTATTTGTTATTTTTATGATTTCTCTAAAAAAAATTGCTCTTTAAGTTAATGCTCGCGCCCTCGGCGCGCGGATATTAACTAAATATAGCTTTCTTTTGTTATTCTGTTATTGTTATTCTGTTATTCTATATCCTATACCCTGTGTTATTCTATATCTTTCTGTAGTTTGAGTAAAACCTTTAAACGTTACTTGTTAACTTGCATTTTAGGGGGGGGGGGGGTTGGGGGGGACCTTAGCGGTCGGATATGCAATATTCTGGGCT
>LQRL01165356.1:0-21513 GCA_001703475.1 Hydroides elegans
GCTGGTCGTCTTCAGAATTCCCCGAAACCAGCAGCGACGCCAGGAGAAGGCCTGATGACATCCGCGGCCCTGCGATCTACATCGTATTAAGGTATTGAGAAAATGAAATCGTGATATGAAAGGAATATAAGAAATAAGGGAAATTACCATGTATGGATCAAACTTATTATGTTGCTTTATCTATCTGAAATGTTGTATGTAAATTATTTTTAAATTCCCGTATATATTTATTTAGCGGATCATTTATCGATATAATTCGATATATTATCATATCAATGTTTATTATACGTGTCAGTTCATTGGCTTTAGTTTTGATTAAAAAAATACAACAGTCAATCTCTGGTATACTAACACGCATTAATAAAGACCAGACCCCTCTCAGTACAGCGCCAGTAAAATGTGTTAAGCAATCTCAGTTACGAGACAAATAAGTAAAATGTGTGTGCTGCATGTAAGTACCGTAATCAGATCAATTTATGATGAGGGCGTCTCATAGTAAGGAGACTGTTCCATCCTATTTGAAGGTGACAGGTGGGTAATTTGAAGATAGGCTTGTTTCTTATTCATTTTAAAGAACAGACGGTGCGGCGTATCAATTTAATATAGTTTTGAAGCTGTAACAAGTATTCAATCTTAGGTTAAGAAAATGTTTTGTAATTAAAAATATTAGACTATTATTTTGTTCAAGTCATGGAAGATTAATATATTAAAGGTCCTTAGCCTAACACCTTAGCCAACTTAATTTTAAGCATAATCCTCATATCTTGTCTGGCTTTTACCAATGATGTAAGATACTAGAAACAGGTCCCTCAAGAACAGTGTGATAAAAATGTTTAATGATCTTTATAGATAATAAGCATTGTTGGCGTGGGGATCGCAGAGGGATTAGCAGCGTCTATAGCAATATTTCACTGCAAAGAAATGTATTGAAGCAATAGGCTTATGCTTAGTATTGTTAAGCTAGTGTGGATAAATAAACTAATGAATCTAGTTTTGCAAAAAGAAATTTCTATAATATCTAAATTATTCCCTTGAATCTTACGCATGAATAAAGCATCGACAAAACACGAAAGACAAACATGGATGATGTTTTAATAATACATGTAGTATTATTGTTGTTTATGTCGCCCAAGCATAGGTGGCATCTGTGTGTTTTCCTTTCACGCTTTAATGCACTTATGTCAAACAAGTATCTTTTTTAGGGGGGGGGGGCTCGGGAAACTGACCTGAGCTGTTGTTTGGATTCAAAATTCAAATACAACTAATCACATGTCCCTGGATCCCTATGCCCTAAACGCAACTGCCTTTTTTTTCAAAATCCTTTGTCACTTTGCTTGTTGCTCGCTCGAAAGCAACACGTTTTCTTTGCTCGCCCTGCTTTAAAATTATTACTAATTTGACTTAAAATTGAATTGACATTAGTTATTCAAACGAAGCAATTTAATACTCAGGATTTATAGCTATGGAAATATAGTGTTTCAATAACATAATGGATTAGATCAAAGGAACATAGTCTTAAGTTTGATAATTTATCGCCGCACTCGCCGTTTTCGCTGATCTCAAGCGAAATCTTCACATTCTTCGATGGCGGTGCTGCAAATTCAACTATCCATCTTTCGTCCTAGAAAGGAACGCGCTCGAAACTGTATAGAAAGCTCCTGCTGTTAGTGCCCCGGTGCGGGCGCTTATTTGCAATATCAAAACTAAGCGCCCTTCGAATCGCTTATATATACTTCATGGTCCTGCTGTTAGTGCCCCGGCGCGGGCGCTTATTTGCAATATCAAAACTAAGCGCCCTTCGAATCGCTTATATATACTTCATGGTCACACCGCCGCTCCGTCGATACATTTTAACGTTGTTTCATTTGGAGAACAGCAAAATACATTATGAAAAAATAGCTTGGTTACTTAATTAAAATCGCTTTTACAAAATATTCCATGTGGATAAAGGATAGGATGCATTAATTTGAATTAAACGTGCTTCCCAATTAGAAAACAAGTGAGATGAATTTCATTTCGAATAACCTTTTTTTTTCAATTATTTTTGTAACAGTTACCCGCTGACTTCTCGATTAGATGTTGCAACCCAACTCGGCAATGCGTCGAGCAGGTTCGAGAAGAAGTTCTACTTTTGACCCGTACGAACGTTTTATGTGTGGCTTTATTGAGTGTGAGACAATTGCTTAGAAGATATACCAGCGATTCGTTTGATATATTATCAACTAAATAAAATAATAAACATTGTCAAAAAGCAGTTCCTAAAATTTTACAATCCGGACAGCATGACTTTTATAATCCAGCTGGGATCTGCAGAGGAAGTACCATTATGAAAAATATGAAGGCTCATGGTGCATTCCTCATTAAAACGAGCAGAAAATCATTATTGTTGATCTGTTCATATATATTATGTATCAATTGTGATTGACACGCCCTTTTGATATCAATAATGTCACAACGCCATATCTCCACCTTTGAGGAATCTGATATCATTAGATTGTTAACCGTGTTAAAAAATACATACGTTTACTCTCTGTTTTCCCACATTTTAGCTATACGTTCATCTTTCATACAAAAAGGGACCGTGTATTTTTTTAAACGGGATGAATATACTTACGCAACCGTAAGTTGGTAGATACATTATACAGTTAACAAATAAGGCAACACTTATTTACATAAAATCAACCAATTTGAAAAAGAAGCATAGTCTACCCAAATGGAACGTAAATATCTCCCTATGCTTAGCCTGATTCATTTAGACACATAAATCCCTTCTTCGTCGCTTTTTTGTCACAAATGGCCTGGATATTACAGCTCCAACTATAGCACCGTTTGCGCCGATTTAAAATTTAATTTCCTGTAAACCCTACCACCAATCAGACTAAAGCGCGTAATGAAATCTGACGGTACATGTAAGATACTAATACGTCTGACCTTTTCGTAAATTGTCTTTAATGAAATCTGTCGCCTCTTTTGAAAACAATCCCTGCTCCCGGCAATCTTCGTTTACCACCCACCCTGGGAGCAATAAGTGAGGCTAGGGTCTGTTGGTCTCTAAAACGTTGAAAAATATCACGCCGATATATCTTTTAAAGTCCTTGACTTAGATAATCGTTCAGTCTAACCATCGCTATCCTAAACAGTTTAAGGATCCGGCTAGACGGGATGCTTTTTCAAGCTTTCTCCTGCTTTCAATGAACTTTTAAGAGAAACTGAAAAAGGCGCTATTTTAAAAAGACCGTGTTACGTTTCGCATAAGGAATACATTGACATACCTGGTTTGTTACGAAAGACCTCGTAAAAAGGTGTTCTTGTTACAAGACCCTTTCCACTCGACAAGAGGTCCATGAATGTTGGGAGGGCGTCCTACAGTGGGCCCATGAGAACGTTTTCCGGCCCTCTATTTTCGTCGAGGACGGAGGAAGGGCGTAAGAATAACGTTGATTGGGCGCTGGGCGTACGTCTGGGAAACTTTCATATATGTCTATGGTATGGCGTCCTTGCAGCGTCACTTCCGATTGTGACGCATTATGGCGGATCCTTACCGTGTGGGTTCCTAGGTTTTGCATCAGATGACTTCGTGGCATGTGGTTAATCAAACATAGAATGTTAGTTTGTAATTAAATTAAGGTTTACGAATCACAACCTTTTACATTATTGCTTTCAATGCGAACGAATTAGAGAGGCTTTCCATAGATTTCTCATAGCGCATTTGTTTAAGTGCTAGATCCCCGATGTACTCTATCACTACTGAATAAAGCTTAATGGATTTTTTGTCTGGGGTGCAGCTGATGAATAGATGTATTGGTCCTCTATAAGGTGCTTCTAAAAGATATTCACCTTCTTAATGTGTTGCTGTTAACTCATCAGAAACTACTTTCTAGAAATAAATGATTTTCTAAATTATTCAAATATATTCACAAATTGATAGATATGCACAATAAACGAATATTCAAATTAAGTTTAATTTAGCCCTATATCGGAGCATATTATTCATATAATTTTCACAAAGTAAATCCTGAATGGTTCTAGCGAGCGAACTGAGCTTGTAGAGCTTATATAGTTTATCTACAAAATGGTGGAGCTATCTATTTTTAAACATTTATGTGCCCGACCTCCCCATGTGGTTGCAGCGTAGTTGTTTTTAGGTCCGCGACGAAAAATGAAGTCGATAAATTATATATATGGGCCCTAATGTAAATTCTTAATGTGGACGTCTTCTCGATGTTTTTTGTCTAGTTGGAATTTGTGTGCCATGTAGGAAAAAACCCTCACCAATCATTTATGTCATCACTCTTACACATAGTTGAATCCTGGAAAAAGGGCGGCGTTTTGTTACATTGGGTGACAGACAATTTTCTAAAAATGAGCTGCTGCAAAGAAGAAGAAAAAACTACATCAAACCAGATCGTGACTTGCCTCGATGAATCAAAGCAAATTGCATCTTTGTCATCACAAGTGTAGTCATCTGTACTATGTCGTTGTTTTGGTCTTTAAATAACATTTTTTTCATATTGATTCATTTTGTTTACTTCATATACATAGAGTGTTTTGTGAATCTTGATATATGATTTCTAACATATGATCACACTATATATGTGGTGAGCGAATGACAGAGTAATATATTCTCTAAATACTTCGCATGAATCACTATTTAATTCGTCACATTAAAATCAGCTCCCCCAAGCCCTTTGTTTTTCAAATAATCTTCATATGCTGGATTTATAATGTAAATCTATTTCAATATATTCAAAAATTGGCTATATGCACAAGTAATGGTTAATTTCAAAATAAAAAGTTGACACACATTTATGATCTTATTTGCTCTGTTTATGATCTTACTTGCTCTGTTTATGACAAAATTGTTCATTGTAGAATTACTGTTCAGATAACCATAATCAAGAATGTTGACATTTGATATTCATAGTCTTATCACATTGAATGAATTCTTGAATGCATGTCGGATACACAGAACTCATATACTCATTAATGCTATCTGATCAAGACACTGAACAATGAATAAATTACTGATAAATAGGCAGAAAATGACAGTGCTTAATTATATTCGTTCTTTTCGGAAATGAAATAGGAAATAGCAATGACGATGTGTTATTGAAACCATGACGACTGTGAAAAGTAAGTCAAGTTGATATCTTGTAATTAATTACATCTTGAAGTGCAATTTACTACACTGTTTTGTCATAAATAAAGTCCTCGTATTATGGTTGTCTAAATTGTCACCAAATGGTTATGTTATAAAATGCAAAACATGTCTTTATTTCAGCATAACCTTATTTCACGAAATGCATAAAAATAATCATTAACCAGAATAATTATAGTCTATATGAAATAATATTACTTTGCATTCCCCGTGGAATTTGACAAAAACCTGAAATTGCCTACTATATTATTTGCAATTAGATTCTACTTGATGTTATGAGATAAGGGGAAAGTGCCTTACGAGGTTTTTCTGGTAAAATGGTTTATCATTCCATTCCCTTGTCACTGCAAAACAACGAAAACTGTTGAGGTATTTGGATTCGATTTTGTCATTTCTATTTGGATTTGTCTTTGGTTTTTCAGTTCTCATTACATGTTGACAGTACTTGTTTTTGCATTCAATTGCGATATAAAGCAACAAACATGCAAACGCCTTATCTGGTTAGAACTGTTTTAGCATGATCAATCTGTTTTGGAATCGCATAAGACGAACAATTATTATGTGCACTAAATGTTATTATCTTAGATTACTCCATTGCTTTTGTATCAATGAATATATCATATTGTCTCTTTTAGAAACTTGATTAAACTGAATTACATTGTAGGTAGTGTAGCGTCACTTGCTAGACTCTACGTAATGAAGAAATATGAGTGAAAATCCATTAGGTATACCGAATTGCCTGGTACAGCGTGTCTGTATTTTTATAGTCTCATTCTCTTAAACAAAGATGATTCAGTGTGAATGATATGCTAATAAAGTCCCATTATTTCTTGAATTACGAATAATATGCTTTGACCCGTATTCAAAAATATATATGAGGAAAATATTACAATGTTTATAAAAAAATGAATATAGGTTGACAAGGCGAAATCAAATTGCATTGTTTAAACTAATTATGTGTTTTTTGTAGATTTGTATTAAAATTATTTATCAATATACATTCAATGTTAATGAACAATAGAGGTGTCGGTTCATCAGCTTTAGCTTTGATAAAAAATACACCAGTCAATCCCCGGAGGACTAACAAGCATTAATAAAGACCAGACCCCTCTAAGTACCGTGCCAGTAAAAATGCGTAAAAGCAATATCAGTTACAAGACAAATAGGTAAACTGTGTGTGTTGCATGAAAGAACTGTAATAAGACCAATTAAGACTAAAGACGTCGCCTAGTATAGATATCTTACTCTGTTTCTGTGTTCCATTCGAAGTGTATATGACAATTCCTTCTTTTAAAAGTGCCCCTAGTTCCTTAATTGTCATCAAAACGATCAAAGTATCTACAGCCTTAGAAACCAATCTGGAATCATGCGGTTTAGTGACCTATATATTGATTAGTACAAAATACATTTATTTAACTTTGATATGCATTGAATATGCATCCATTTAGGAATAGTTACGTATCATTATCTGATTTCTTTTCGTTTACGAAAAAAATCAGATTATATTTTCGTTCGATTTTAGACAACAAACTTTTGTGCACACCATAACTTACTCTTAAAAACCACTAAACATGGTTAAAATGGTACACAAATATTATTGACGATATATAGTTTATAATTGTCTGGATTTTGATATGATATGTCACATAGTTTGAGAAATATTTGATGTTTACAAAATCCTATGGAGAAAAAAATGAGTGGTGTCCTATTGGCATTTTTGCAAACACTGAAAATCTTCAGCTGTCAATCACCCACACTGAGCCAATAGAGTTGCTGCCACTTATTCATAGCAAGTGGGTGGGGCTTACAGCGAGCAAAAGCTGCTATTAGTCAATATGCATGTGAGGTTATTATTCACTGACATGAGGCGTGATGTAGTGGCTATTTTTATAACTAAAATGTGCTGCAATAATAATGCTCAATTTGAGCCCTATTTTTATCATCCTAACAAAGAGAAATATCGAGTATCTTTGCAAGAAGGTGGATACCAAAAGGCATTTTTGAAAATGGGAAGATAGAGATAACAATCACTTGTGTTTGAATTTTGGATTGAATGGCCTGTTCTTGCAAATGCAAAAATATTCACTATTTAATTTAACATAATGCAATAATTGCATTGAATCTGAAATTTTAAATGAAGCTTTTAGGATTCTCTTATAATCAAAATAAAAGAAATCGGATGTATGCTCTAGGAGCATATCTATTCTTGTTTTAGATGAACGCTGTCTAACTATTGACGCCAAAATAGCAAATTTAGAAAATGACGTGAAGATTTTGTTCTGTTGAAATCCCGTAAGACCGTCATTAAGATCTTCCTGTGAAAGCAGATCTCAAGGTTCTATAGCTTTAAAATTTGACAGTCTATGCATGTCGATAAGTGGAATTCCCATAAGCTTATTCATGTGTCCTATGGGATTTGAACACTTTTGCATGTGCACCTCCTTTCATATTTGTGGAAATTTATCAATCAAAACTTATCAAAATGGCATAAATTGTATACCATGATATCCACAAAAGACGCATCTATGCTGTTATCTTAAAACAAGTAGACTTTTTATCATTAGGTAATTTATGATCAAGCATTGAAACCGAATGATTCCAGATTAGTTTCTAAGGTTGTATTTCTTTTATTTGTTTTCTTTTGCACATGTTGCAGACATACAAACGGGATTAATATTATAACAGTAACTGAACGTCATATAAAATTAGATATTATAGAAATTGTAATCAATCTCAAATTTAAATGACAGAAAACACTTAGACATTTTAACTTTAATCAATTTATTAAAAAGCAATAAGTGATGTATTAAAGGTCTGTTGTAGCTTAGCACTTCAGCCAATCTTAGTACTAAGTAAAAACCTCATATACAGTCAGTATTTTACCAATAAAGTGAGACACTAGAAATAGGTCCCGCGAGAACAGTGTGATAAAAATGTTTAATGATCTTTATAGATAATAAGCGTTGTTGGCGTGGGGGATCGCAGAGGGATTAGCATCGTCTTTAACAATATATCTCGGCAAAGAAATGCAGTGAAGCAATTGGCTTATGCTTAGCATTGTTAAACAAGTGTAGAATAAATAAACTAATAAATTTTAGTTTTGCAAAAATAAATTGCTACAATATTAAAAGGAATAATTTACGTGGTCCCTTGAATCGTACGCATGAAAAAAGCTTGAAATAAAACATGAGAGACAAACATGGATCATCATTGTTCATTCTCAGAAATATGAATGAATAAAGAGAAAACCTGATTTATCTGTTATTTTTAGCGGTGTTGTTTATTCTCAGAATATTGACAGGAACCAATAACTGTGCATTGTTTTAGATAGTCCCTGCACTTTCGCCTTATATGATTGGCATACATGGGAAAATAACACGAAAAGATATTCTTGGAAAATGCCATATTATTGAAACAATATCCATCTATTTCTCATAATGCATTCGCAAATAGCTATCAGTATAAGGGATTGCTTTCTATTTCTGGAACGATATACAGTTGCCCAAACTAAATTGATCAAACTAAAGCAAAAAGGATGGCACACGTGTAAACTTCATTTGGTATTGTATTGACAATTAATCATAAACAGACAGAAACTTCTTGCATCTTCTTTACAGCCTATATGGCTTAATTAATCTCGATAAAACATCACGCAATGTCCTTGCCATAAAACCTTATCTCTTTCATAAGCGTAAATTTTATGCATCACACCATTATTCCGGGATTTTACTGCTCAGTGAAATCATAAATAACATTTAAATTGGTGATTGTTTACTGTATTGTAACGTTGTTGTGCTTTAGAATAATCATTTTTGAATGTGTTTTTCTAAAGAATTAAATAAACAAATAAAACGTAAAATTGAGGTCCTTTAATAAAACATTGATGGGTTTGGAAAGCCAAATGCTACGATTAGGCAACGACTCCTAACCCCGTCATTATACACTGTTGCTAATGGCAAACAACCAATCTTACTCCATTGTTCTAGCTTTGCAATATCACATGATTATGAGCAAGCCAAATTTCCATAAGTGATCTATACATCATTCACCATAAGCGACATATACATCATATTCGTTGAAATCTATTACAGAGTATATGACAAGTTGGCAATTATGGAAATAGTGTTTTAGGCATCACATTATCCGTTGTGTCATATCAATAAACTGAACCTATTTATTAAAACAGAGACAAACATGTACAACTTGTCCAATGAATTTATCAGTTCCGTTTACTCAGTTAATAATAGGTATAATCAATAGAATCAGGCATAATTTAGATGAGCATTAGGACCACAAAGTAATTGAGGTTAATTTGAATTTATTCTTGAAAAATTGAATATTGAATATTTACAATTTGTTATATTCGCGTTATGTATGTTCATAAGAGAACTTATATATTGATAGTCAATAATGAAAATAAACACATTAAATAACTTCATCAATAATCGCACTGATTTACTCTTTTGAAGTATACACGACTCCCAGTTTTGAGTTTGGTCCAAAAATAGTTATTATAGAAATTGGAATTCTGAACATGATTACACATGAGCCACAAGAGAAAAGAAAATGACATGATTAGACTAATTTGCTTACAAGCGCCCCACGATAATTAATCATTTGCGAATTCAGAAATTGTAATTTTATCTTTTGCGCTCACCAATTATGTTTTTCTAAAGATGCAGTTAACACACAAAGGACAGTTTGTCTTTGCCATTGTATGGGTTGTAAACCTAAATATTGGTTTAAATAAATCATTCTATACTAAAATTCAAAACATATTTTTTCGCTCTTTTAATCTTGCGTTATGATATTGATTCGAATATTGGATATTATGATATTCTAAATTTATATTCGATGTTAAAAGATTATATCAAAGTTTTTATGAGCGAAGTAGATAATTTGCTATTAAACAGCTAGCTCTCTGAAACAAATATATTACTAAAAGCTCCATTTCTATGTTTAAAAAGTAACCGTCACAAATAAATATTTTGCATTCAGACAATTGCAAATTATCAAGAAAGACAGATGAGCCACAGAAACCTTTTTAGGTAAAAGGATTATTTCAGCCGTCGTTTATCGCAAATGCTTAGTGCTCTGTCTCATTAGGCTTACATTTGTGCCATTACTCCATTCGTATAAGCGTGACCTCTTACCATATTAAAATCCTGCAACCCACGAACAAACGGGATATTTTTTTATATTTATATATGCAGTGAAACATATACCATTCAGAAATATATCAACGCCATGTATTTACTTTATAGATATTTTAAAGTTTTACTTTGTGGCCTATCGTGTTGTAAATATGCATTTAATATTCTCTTCAAATGATAAAAATATGTCCTTTAAACTATTAACTTGAACAATTGAGAGAGCAAAAAATAATAATTAGGCTTTCATCTTCTAAATTGTACATTAAAATTCAGGTTTATCGAATCCCATCTATAATCCCGGAATCACTCTACATCAGTATTAATATTTAACTTTTATGATCGAATCCTTGTAATTATACCCTTATAACAATATCAATCAACAACAATTACATAACTATTTTTGAAGCAGATACGAAAATACTAGAAACAGCTTGTTTGATGTAACGAGGTGTATATGCATTATAGTTCTAATACATTTGCACGGAGATAACCGTGTTGAAGTTCAGTTTCAGATAAAATATTTTTCCTTTAGAGAAAGGAGATGACCAAATATACTGTTTTTTAAATACATGACGAAATAGAATAATGGCGTTTTGCACTGTTGCTACTCTCTTTTATTTGCACACTAATAACGCGTCGATCTCTAAGCGGCACTGCAAAGAAAGCAATTTTACCAGTTGTCACAGTTACATATTCACATTTAAGTAGGATCTCGAATAAAGTAGACTGAATCCTATTTTAAAGAACAATGCCAAACAATTATATTTGAACTCATTTGCTTAACAATAATAAGACATATCATAATGACAAAATATAATCGTTAACAATCAAATTGCTTTAATGACTAAACCATACTTTGGATAATTTTGTGCATGTTAAAATAAAACAACTTATTTAAACGTATAATGGTTACCCTTCGGACAAAATTTGATTATATATAAAGAAAAATAATAGAACGAATATAAATAATTATAGCAAATACATGTACACTAAAGACATATAAAAATACTTGCTTTTAAACTAATTTTATGAAAAAGAACACTAATAGTCTTTTTATTGCTAGCACATAAAGTGTTACGTTCTGAGGATATGGTTTGAAATGGGATATATCAAAATGGCGACTCATTCCTTGGAATTGGATTTTAATGAAAGTATCACACTTTCATATCAAGAGTGTGAAATAAACAACGGCACGGATACATGGAAAATGTCAGATATTTTTATTCATATACTTTTCACAATTATTGTTCCAGTTTGCTTCACAATACTTATCATCATTGGTACATTTGGGAATATTCTAGTTATCTATGTGATCGTAGCAAACAAGCAAATGGTTACATGTACTAATATCTTATTGATCAATCTTGCTGTGTCCGATATTGCTTTTTTAGTGATTTGTGTACCTTTTCAGGCACATAAATATGCCTCAAATGCATGGCAGTTTAGTGAGATTACATGCAAGTTGGTTCAATATTTACTTTATGTTACTTGTTATGTAACAATATGGACACTCGTTCTGATTGCAATCTTAAGATACTATACAGTTGTATGCAAATCAGTGGCGAATTCTAGAGAAAGTAATGGTAATTGCGTTAAAAATACTATCATTGTGTGTTTCGCACTGTGGATATTGACATTTATTTTGCACGTACCAACTCTTCTATCTCATTCTATAAAATCATTTAAATGCTATGAATTCTGTGGAATATCGGATAGATCATTGCAGGCAATTATCATATCATTTTTCGTCTTTGCCTATGCGTTACCACTGTGTATTATCAGCCTGATTTACATACGCATAATATATTATCTCAAAGGCGTTCAGCTGCCTTCACATAAAAACCACATTGTCCGCGCTATTCGTATAATAATTCTAGTTGTCATCTTCTTCACAGTTTCATGGTTACCATACCACATTCATGCTCTTGTTTCCCTAAGAGGTGCAATACAATGGGATTACTATCAAGTTATTCGTGTTCTGTGGTACTGTATGGCGTATGGAAACTCAGTGGTTAATCCTATTATATATAACTTTACGTGCATCAAATTTCGTACGGCGTTTCGGGAAGTGCTATGTAAGTGCTGTAGAAGACACAATACTGCGGGAAGCAATGCCGTCAATGGTAAAATGATAGAGACGGAACTCGAAAACATTGTGCCTGTTTAATTTGTGCTTTTTTGGCTATCATGGAAATAAAGCTGTATATTATATTTATCTATATATTTGTTTTTCATTATTGCCTTTTACTTTTGTATAGCCACACAACACAAACAATATCTGGTTTATTGTGTTGATGACACAGTTACTATTGCTATAGCCATTACAAAATCCAATATTGTAATAAAATACAAGTAACTGTTTATAATATCCTTTTTTGTTATATATATTTTGTGATTGTTTTTTGTGGTTTTATTTTTATGTTATGTGATGCTAAAACTAATTTATGAGATTATATACCGAGTGTTTATAACTTAATTATGAAACTATCTAAATGTTATCCTTTACAATTGTAGAAAGACATTAAAAGATGGTGGTAGTAAAATATATGACGTCAAACAGCATTGCTTGCTAACGCTCTTTCGTTATGTTTCATACTTTATGCTTCAAAAGTTGCACACTTCAATTAGCAACTAAGTGCTGCAGAAGACATCTAAATGAGGGAAGCAGTGAGGGTATGTGTACACAGAACTAAAAAAAGGAGTGCCGGTTTGAATTGTGTAAGAGTTCGTTTCTAGCTGCGATTATTATAACAAAACTCAATATTACAAACAATATACGATTTTTCAGTTACAATTATAAATATGTAAATCTTAAGTATACTTCTTGAAATAAAAAGAAGCACTGTATAGATTATCATTTAATGTGGTTAACACATGTTTGTAATATATAGCCATTCTATGTAAATCACACGTTATTCGAGCAGGGTCGACAGCCTATTAAACATAATACGTTTGCATAAACTCGAACTTATTAACTTTGTGATATTATTTTTGTTTTCTAATCATCTAAATATATCCAAATTTCTTCCGATTGGTTCATATGAAATGCATGTTTGTTTTCAAATCAGATACAAACAATACATACAAACACGCCTATTAATTAATCCGATCAAATGATTTAGCTTATACTAGAACACTATAGGCATCTGATTATTTGGCTGATCTGCGACACAGATTATTTCCCATGTTGCTTTTAATAAGTGCTGGCTTTATTTATGACACAGTGACGAAAGGATTGTTCACTCAAATATGGGTTCACTCAAATATTATGTTTACGTTACATTTATTATCATGGATGTTTAGGAAACAATTATTTATTTGACAATTAGATTGAATTTTGTAAAAGGCACAAACATCGTTCATGTTTATGCCATGTTATTGAAGAACTACAAAAGTATCGTTTGTTTGAAACCATTATCAGTTATAAACCATACTTTCTCCTATAAGTCTCGAAGTAAATTTATAAGTTTATTTATAACATGTTCAACATGGTTCACTCATATTTTGATATTGTATATACTTGCTTAACCTGAAACTCTATACATGGTAAATATTACGTTATATAACATTAAGGCATGTATGTCGGTATGTCTGCGTGTGTATATATAATTTTCCTCAGCACAAGGCTCTTATAGAACAGTATCATATCCAATGAAAAGTAATGCTGTTTTAAGTGCAGCAATAGATTTGTAATAATATATTTTATTCTGCGAGTTTTTATCATAGAAAATTAAATGTATTTTGCCAATAGATTTATAACTCTTACTATCCACTTTCAAATTACGTTTTTTTTTCTATTATAAACTGGCTATTGTAAAACAAATTTGCGAAAAACGGGATATTTATTTGATCATTGAAGGAATACACTATCATAATTATGCACATGTTTGTTTAAAGAATATGAAAGATCGACTTTCAGATATATTTGTGCATATCTAATTTGTAAGAAAAAGCCCTCTGGATGTTTATTCTGTTTTGAATAAGGGTCCCTGGATAAAATCAAGGATGACATGTTCACAATCCGTTTTAGCATTGAGTTTAAAACTATTGAGTCAAAGTTCATGTTTAAAGAGATATGCAAACATTGTATATGTGTACATGATAAACGGTTTTGTGGAAAAAAAATATATATAAGCACGGGAAATAATAAATAAAAAGGATGATCATGCAAGGCAAATATTCATTCATCAAACTCTAATGAAGATTTTAATGAAATATATATTTTTAGATTAATCTTCAATTTAATGCAATAACCAACGATTACAATTCTACAGATTGTATATTGG
This sequence comes from Hydroides elegans, assembly GCA_001703475.1. NCBI lineage: Eukaryota > Metazoa > Annelida > Polychaeta > Sabellida > Serpulidae > Hydroides > Hydroides elegans. The sequence goes on from LQRL01165356.1 coordinate 14,598, forward strand.
GTAAACGACATGCTGTTTGATTGGGGGTATCTGTTAGAATCTCATGTTTTTTTATTTATGAGAAACTAATACTTTTAAATAGTTTATAGCATTCGCATTTAAAAGAGCTCAATGTGCTTTTGGGTGCATTTGTATCATACTGACTTCGTCAAGCTTTTCGTGTAACATGGAATTATACAACTCTAATAACAAATAAGCTCAACTGAATTCGTAGGCCCGGTGCCGCAGACCCCGTGCCTTGACATATCTCACATGCCGCATTACTATTACTGCTAAAATTCAATTCTGGTTGAGCGTGGGTAATTACCACGTGGTGATTATGTAGGTTTCTCCTTTATTTTTCACGCTAAATGTGTTTATCAAATATATGCAAGATGAGAAAATATTAACAATATCATTTTATTATTTTAAATCATAATCCTTTATTCTATCAAATTTCTTAAAACCATACAGTAATCATTAGTTAGTGTGCGTTAATATAATTTTGATACAATTTTTAATTATATGAAATGGTAGATAAAATATAAACCCCACTATTAAATCTTAAAAGCTGTTATATGGGTATTTAACCTATTTGAAAACATAAGTTAGTATTCAAACTTCCCACATCGAAACAAAAACAGAGAAAAAAGAGTAAAAGTGATAAAATCGTCTTTTAAAGATATCGTATAAAATTTGCTTGCTATCGATAATCGACGTAATTTCACATAGCGCAAAATAATTGTTACGTCATAAATGAAGCAAGTTGCAATTTACGTTAAAATTGCATGGGGAATAGAAAGTGCTAAGACTATCCAGTAAAATCAACGTTACAAAAGAAAATTAAGATTTCAATGTTAGATTGAACGATATGCAAATGTGTTAACCTAATAAATAAAATAATCATACATAGGCCAAGCTTTGTTTGCGTCATCTAGCACATTTTTTTTTGGTTTATTGATGCATTTCATTTTAATAATTTAGAAGCAAATTGACGTTATGACCAGTATTTACAATAGGCTTCAAACCATGAACATTGTATTCATATGTATGGTTTAGTTATAATTTCACTATTTAGTACATTTTTGGCAGTCATATTTTAAGTTTGTGTGATCATGAAACTGTAGATGGTTTTTAAAACTAATTGGTTTATATAAATCACGGGCCAGCTTGCGGTAGTACATTTCTAGTATAATATTTAAAATCAAAACATATTCAACTAAATCATGATGTGCAAATACAGGGCTTGTTTATGAATGCTGAGTATCTTACTGATGTCCTTTATAATTGTGGACCATGCTTAAATCACATATTAACGCATTATGATGACAAGGGTATACAACATATATGTATATACTTTCCACATGTAAACTAAGTGTTTTAATCTTTACGATTTTTCTAAAAGCAATTGCGATGTCAGTGTTTTATGCTATAATATACTTCTTGCATTGACAGTTTGGGTGATATGGGTCATATTGTGTAAAATTAAATAAGAATATAAATTTAAAGAAATGTAATATTGTAATACAAATTGTAATAAAGATATGTTTATTGGTTGTTCCAATTAAATGATTATTGAGTATTCATATAATTTGCGAAACTATAATTGTTGGTAGTTTTAAATTCCACAGCATTAAGATTTAAGGCATATAAGAACTGTGGATATTGTAATGAAATAAAATGTATATAAAACATCATGTACTTAGTTCTTTGCATCGTACCGATGGTGAACATGCACTAATTGGCATTATACAAACCCTTTAATTTAGTTGATTTCCAGATGGATCTAACAACATACGTACCAATTAGAATTTCCAGATAACAAGGCTGATAATTCGAATTAGCCTGGAATAGTATAGCTTATTAGAGAAGATAATCGACCGTGTGTAATGTATGATTGATTAAGTGCAATTTTATAAAATATGTTTCTTAATCTTAATCTTAATTTCTATAAATATAATAACTATTATCATCATAAAATTAAACCAAAAGAATAAAACAAGTAGTCACGTCCTCTATCGGTAAAGGAGAATAAAAGATAAATTGTTTAAGCAAAAGCAATTAAAACAGATATATTATATTTTTCCGGTCATCAATCCTACGGATAAATCTTTGATTGCTCTAATTGAATCAAATATGTAAGTGCTTTTTATCAAGTTAAGAACCATCTTTTTGATAGTGCTTTGGATGCAAAAGTAGATGGTTTATAAAAAGTCGTATGTAATTAAGCAATGATTATACATTTTTGTACGTAATGATATATTATACAAAACATTTAACGGTTAATTTAAAATAATAAATTTTGAAACAGAAACATTATTCTATGTTGTAAAACAAACTTGCTTAATATGCTTAATAACCAGGGCCTATTGAAAATTGTAAACACAAAATGTTTTATATAAGATGCGTTTTTAATGTGTATTACGTAGCAATGTGGGTGCATGCTATCATATGTTACTACTAAAAATTAACTGCAACGCAAAACTCAAGGCATACTAAAATATAAGTGATCACTCATTCACTGTGACATAGGAAACTATTGTTTGATGAACACCCACGTATTAATGTTGATTCTGTAATTTGTGCAAGCTGCTCAATAATATTTTTAGATACACCCAATTTGTGGTAAATATAGCAATGAAATGTTCTCATTGTTTACGGTTTTAATTCAACTACTGCACAAGTTCAAAAACTCAGACAAAAACTAATTGCTCTTACCTCTCAATAAAATAATTTGTTTGATGCACACCTACGTACTTTTGTTAAGTCAGTATTTTGTTCAATGATCAAATGCAGTAAAATGTTTAATGCATTGCATTTAATGAGTATGATGACGCACATAACTTTAATATATATGAATATTTATCTTATATTTATCATTCAAAACACTCGTTAAATATGGTTAAAATGAAATTAAAATATTTTGTCTTTGTTTTTGCACGGAAGAGTTGCGCCTGATAATAAGGCATGGGCGAATATTAAATCATCAATCAAAACAAGTATGACAGCTTGCATTGTTACTTACATGTATTTTGATACAATATATGGCCCATTACAATTCAGCCTTCAATTAAATTTAATATCTTAAATGATAAATCATTTTATAGACTGTTCAAATGTTTTATGTATTGTTTTCATTTTCAACAAAGGAAATCGATTGCTGAATACAGGACGTGGGTGTGATTTATGATGCAATTAAGTCATCGGCTTTCTAAAATGCACTTAAGGCGTTTGCATCATATTGCTCACTCGATCAATTAAAATGGAATAGAAATGTATTCATGATACAATTACAATAATAGTGCGTCCGTCTGCTGAACAGCCTTTGCAATTTTACTTTGATAATCATTAATTGTTTAACAATCATATAATCATATAATAAAATGTGTACATCGTTAAATGACATATAATGTCAAATTTTATTTTCGTCACGCGGAATAAAAATACTTATAACCTATTAGAATATACCGACCCATTAAAACCTGATAATAAAATTAATAAATAGTCTTCTTAGGATCATGTATTATCGTTCATCAAATACAAAAAATGTCATAACGTCAAAATTATTCAATGTTTTCATACAATGAACAATTTACATGTATATATGTTTTGCCTTTGTGAAAAAAAATAAAAAAGGAGATGCCATTTATAATCATGCAATCTTATATTGAGGCGAATTATCTCATTGCGTTAAATAAATCCTATAGGTTGTCACTGTTGGTGGGATGAATCAATTCTGTATTTGACTAATCATATTGTGAACGAAATAAGGAAGATGTGGAATTTTTCATATTTTATTCAAATGTATTATCGGTTGAAATTCAGGGCCGGTTTGCTAAAGGTTTTATATTTATCAATGACCTTTAGCAACCATAATTTTGTTCTGAAGAACAGTTAATTTTCTTTTGAAACGAGAATGTAGGAATGTTAAATGAAATTTAGACACAAAGTATATGATATGCTAAATCTTTAGTTTCTGAAAATGATATTAAAATATATTTTAATTGAATAGTGATGTCTTAACTTTCAAAATTGTTAACATGTAATGATATTATATCACATAATATCAACTAGTACAGTCAATAACCTATATATTTATAAATCAGTTTCAAGTGAAAACTTGCAGATCTGGAATTTAGCGTTAAAACAAATCCATATAACACGTAACAATATATATTCATATGCATGATTTATATACACAAATGCACTACACATAACAACAAGTCTTTCTCATAAGATTCTATGTTTCAATTGTATTATCAGTTTGCAATTAAATCTTTTAAAAACAATCACCATAAGAAAGTGATGTTAATTTACTCAAACGACTCGGTTAAAATGGTAAATGTGTATGATCAATAGCTATAAAGAATTGTTTCTTAATGAAATGGCAAACAAAACAAATACAGTTGTTCAAATATAAACTTGGAAATTATATATCAACAATAACGCAGAATGTGATATTTTATTAATATCAAACTATAACAAAACAGCGCTTACACTCAAATTTTGTTGAAATAAAACAAATAATTTGCAACAATTATCAAAATGACAGAAACATAAATGTCATTGCTTATATGAATCTATCAATGATGTTTGTGGAACTGTTAAAGAATCGTTTAACTGTTATTTAAGCAATCAATATGTTTAGACAATATTTAGGATATAATTGTATCCTCAATGACTATGCAAAAATAGAAATCAAAGCTGATGATATATTACCAATATCTATAAAAGCACTAAACAATAAACAAATAGATAAATAAACTTATTTCTACTCGATGTCAAATCACATGCTTTATCAAACAAGAATTATATCGCATTCAATCTTCGTCCATTTTCGAAATTCGATATGATGTTGTGCGCATACTACGCATCGACGTGCGACTTATTGCTCGTTTCTTACAGCAGTCACTGCAAACAATCCCTTTAAATGCCTTCCGAAACTCCTCTGATGCATAATTGTATATAAGTGGATTGGCACAAGAATTACCATAGGCCATGCAATATGAAATGACACGGTATATTTCAAATGATAACGTACCCGGTGTAGATCCATAGAGACCGAGTAACCAATTGATATGACACGGTAACCATGCAATGCAAAAACAAATAACAACAATAACGATTGTTTTACATGCTTTGGATGCACGTGATTTACGGTTATTCGTTGTGATCATGCGACCGCGGTTAACATGTAAATGACGAATGATCATTAGGTATAGAATGACTATAAGGAATAATGGTAAGGCATAGGCGCAAATAAAGAAGGATAGGATCAGTGGTTCAGTCATTTCCTTGACCATTCCACAGTATGTGTATGTTCGTATTGAATTTACTTTGTGTCCTAACAGAGCAAAAATATTAACAATGCAACTCGCAGCCCATATGAATAAGCAAAGCAATGAGACATTTTTCTTTGTTCGGAAAGCTGTAGTTTGTGCGGACCAAACAACGGTTAAATAACGCATTAGTGCAATGCAAGCCAAAGTCCAAACAGTGACATATGCCGTGACATATAAGGAATATTGCACGAGTTTACATAACCAGTCACCGTGATTCCACGAAAATGACACAAATTTCTCTGCCTGAAAAGGCACACATGTAAGAAGGAATGATATATCTGCAATTGCTAAGTTCAACAGTAATATATTCGTTGTGGTGCGCATTTTAGGTCTTGATATGATCACATACATAACCATGAAATTCCCCGTGGTTCCTATTATGATTATTATGCTAAAGGCAATCGGAGTGACGACTGTCCATAGAAAGTAATAAATCATCGTTATCAAAGGGTTCAATTGATTTGTGGTGTAATCATAGCTATCAATAGCTGTCCCGTTGACGTATGTAGATATATTCTCGAACAAGCTAGTGTTATCCATGGTTTGATTTGAAATACTCGCTTTACGTTTTTCTAAGTTTAAGTTTGAAAAATATAGACTTGAAAAATATCGCTTAATGCATAAAAATATATATACACATATTCACAAATATGTTCAGTTGCACATAACTAATTGCTTGCTATTCCCGCTCGGCTATACTCACGTTTTCATTTCTCATGTCCACATTTATATATCCAATTAGTGGCGACTCAATAGATCATGGAAATCCAATATGTGCTCTCAAAATTACAACAATATATCCAAGAATGCACTCGGTCGTTAATAATCGAGGTGTTGAAATTTTCATATTTTTAATTTGCAATGTTATCCGTCTGTAATAATCTCGGTGACTCTGTATCCATAAAACCTACTATTTCACAATATGAAACCCGTTGTTTTCTTTTGTTGTTGTTGATCTAATTAGTTTGTGCAGTTGCATCTAGAATTTCATACTGTTAGTAATTTGAGTTGTACATTCATATTCCTTGCTTGCTCACAAAAATTAGTAGTCTCTTGATCTTGCTGACGCTTCTTATATTAAAAGCGTTTAAGTCCGCAGAGACAGGCATGGCGCCCATAGTTCATGTTTGCGAGAGTATCTGCAACAAATCAGAAGTATAATAAATAGAAATACATTTAATTGGTTAATCCATTGATTTACGATAAAAAATATAAGTGAACATTATCTTTGATATTTGGCGAAATAGAATAAAAATACAAATAAAGACATGCCAAAGACAAAGTGCATTCTAAAATTGTTTTACCGCATACCGATTTCATAAACCAAATACAGTGCACCACGCAGAATTTGAAGTGCACGGAATCGGAACATTTGGGCCAATTTATCCGAACTCCAAATTATCCAAATAAAATTTGGTATAAAATATTGAAAAAATACAGAATCGGGATCGAGAAAACAGTTCAAATTACACTGAAATTCCAATTATCCGTGTTCAAATTAACCGTGGTGTACTGTTTTTCATTCAAATGTATCCGTTGATAACATCGTAAATGAATATAGTCTTAGAGAAATGAAATTTTGTTTTGTTAAAAAA
>LQRL01165360.1:14902-25051 GCA_001703475.1 Hydroides elegans
AACCAATAAATTACATATTTCTTATTCATTGCAGTTATTCGTGGACCTCATGCACTTCGTGACCTCTAAAGGTCGGACGGTGAGCGAGCGAAAACAAAATGGCCGCCTTCCCGCTCATCCACCACGTGGTCACGCATGTGCACGTGACAAAAACGACGTCGAAGCGGGACGTCACAGCAGCTTTCATAAAAAGACGCCCTACTGGGATCTGCGATACACCAAACAGGATTATAGACCCGAGACTATTTATGAAATCGATCAATTGACTACTGTATGACCCCTGACCCCGATCCGCCTTATCTTATATTTTCCCAATGTTTTGTGTCTAAACTAGACGTGACATGTCTTTTTGTGATTTTAAGAAAAGTAACTGATTAGAAAATGCTGTAAGATTTAGTATCAACCTAAAATAAAAGGCCAAAGGATCTTTAATTAATGTCAAAGGTAGGTCTTGGTGATGTGTGTTGTTACATCAGATCATACACATGATGTCTTAAAACGTTATATTTTATTAAAATTTATGTTTTCTTCGAACACTGATAGAGAAAGCAACATCCGAGCAAATTTGTAATGTTTTCTTTTCCACAACACCAGTCAAAAAGATAATGGGAGCAAGTATTTTTTTGTCAAAAGCATTATCTTTTTTATGACTTTGGGGAAAATGTTTTTGAGGGAAATGGCAAAGTTAGAGAATTTTATATTATCATTTTAGTGTATATTTAAATGTAAAATGGGTTAAGTTGCAGTTTGCGATAACGGAAAGAATGTATTCTGACGCAAGATATGTCTATAAATAGTGTGACTAAAAGTAAAATCGTGTTAAAAAGTACATCTTCGGAGGTGTTTGAATAAGCTTGAATCTTCCAATATTATTTTTTGAATGAAATAAACAAAATCGCTGTTAGAAACCCTTGAAATAGTTTTTGTGCATATGTTACGTTCTTTAAGGTCTCTGCACATTGTAACCATTGTATATAAAAATCGCACAAACATTATTTTTTACTAGTATGTTGCTTGAGAAAGTATATTTCTTGATGAAGAAACATAAGCACGAGTAAAATGTAAGTCAATATGTTATGTTAATTGCCAAAAGATGCGTCACCATTGGTTGAAAATTGTCTAGATATTAGTGTATTTATCTGAAAGATTTGTGAGAACGTGGAAACTAATGTCTTATCATCGATTAACGTCAGGATGACGTTAAAGGTGTTTATTGTATCACATATATAAAATATATTTATGTAAACTCAATAATTGTAATGATATGTTTATATTTATAATAAAAAGAAATAAATAAATATGATGATTTCAACTATTTTTATTTGAAATGCCACCACTAATATGGCAGCAGTTCAAATGTGGTTATCTACTTTAAAACAATTTTGGTGGCATTTTTTACTGGCCGTCTTAACCCTAACAGGAAACATTTTCAGCCTATGATGTTTGGGCAAACGTTACTTTTATGCTTTTATTTTATACTTAAAATGTTTTGTAATAGAGAAACAAAGAAAGACTATCAAGTCTTTATTAAATAAATCTATCAAAATATCAATAATAGTTTATAAAAGGAAATAAAGCTATAACTCAGCATACATTTTGATCACTTCTCACACAACAAATAAGCAAAATACAAACGTCACATCACACAGCATTGACAAAGTCTTGCGGATTAATCGACATTTGCACAGAATCATGTACTTGTATTTCTCCTTGCTGTATAAATAGATCACTCTCATTCTTCCCTCCGATCACCTCACTCCCTCCGTCTATCACCTCACTCCCTCCTATCACCTCGCTCCCTCCCTCTATCACCTCCGTCTCCCCGTTTGCATAGACCACGCTCAGTGTTCCCCCACTGCGCATTATTGTCAATGGTTTGGACCCCTCTAAGGTTTTCACATCTCCGTTTCCTACATCAAGCAATTCAGTATCAGTCATAGCATTTAACAATGCATGTTGCCCTTGAACCTGATGAGTATTTTCGTTTTGTTTTACAAATTCATTGACGGCTGTCGTTGGAATCAGTATTTCATTCATATTCAATTGACCTGTTTCTTCAACGAGGCCGCTTTTTGATTGGTCACTGGTTATGATATTTTCATGGCTGTCCGCGGATTTTAAGTTATTCTGCACAATTGGCGAGTCGTAGGCTTTGATGTATTGCGAAGGGTCTGTGATGTTGATTTCACCGCCGCCGCAGTCTAAGACTACTTCCTCTTCTTTGAGTGGACCTTCTTCCGGCTAAAATAAAAACAAATTTTGTTCAATTTATCTATTGAATATTCATTCAATACAGTAGGTGACAGAGGTGTCAACAGAGGTATTGCTTAAATTAGTATAATCAAACACAAGAAACTATCAAAATATGCCTACATTAAAATGGCATTGCTTTCCAATCGAATAATGCTTACAATTTTCAAAACCAATGACCAGTTAACGTTAAGATACGTTTATCAACACAGGGCTAGGCATTGTATCGAGTCACTGTTTCAGTTTCGAATACATGTAGTTGGGAAGTAAAATACGAGCACCTATATTCTACGCTCTCCTTAACCTCCACTTCTTCCACACCGCTAAACTAAATGTAAAAGGGTGAGTAAAAGTGTACGTTTTAGGTTAAGGTTAAAACTAAGAATATGGGTCCAGAATCATACACACCTTGCCGACTTGTTTGAGGTTGATCTGATTGCCTTGCACTTGCAGCTCGTATGTGGATCCATCGGGTTGTTCGATGAGCACCATTCCGCCTGAAATAAAAAGTAACATTATATACTAAGTAAGTATATTACAATGAAATGATTAGAACCTTTTTTTATACAATGTAATTTGAATATGTGCCTGTTCCTTTTAGCAAATCTTTTTCGCAAGGTGTGATATATATCTACCTACCCACGATAGGTAAATCAATTAGATAGATTCCCAATGTATACTGCGTTGACACGGCTACCTAGGAGCTACGTGTACATATAGAATCCGGGTCAAAAAGTCTCCGGCCAAAACGTTTCCAGCCATAAAGTCTCCAAAAGTGACAGCATGTGCCAAAAAAGTCTCCAGCCAAAAAGTTCCCGGCCATAAAGTTTCTCATCATAAATGTTCTAAAATATAGGTATTCGGTAAAATAATTTCTGGTTATTAGAAAGAAATTATACTAAGTTAAGACATCAGAGTAAAATTGTTGAACTATGGTGTTTTTTAAACAATCTTTTCATCTGGAAACTTTATGGCTGGAAACTTTGTGGCTGGAGACTTTTTGGCACATAGTGTCACTTTTGGAGACTTTATGGCCGGAAACTTTTTGGCCGGAGACTTTTTGGGCGGATACCGTACATATAGGGTGTTATAGAAGTATAATTTCACAATCCGTTCTTTTCTTTTTGCACGGGTCTCTCTTTTGCTACTTTAAACATCTGACACGTGGCTACTCAATATTTTCTTCAATCATTTATTTCCTTCAACACATGAAAGTACCTTCAGAGACGGCGGACAGTTGATGAAGCGTTTCTTCGGTGAGGACCAGTTGCTTGTCGATCTCAGATACTTCGCCGTTGCTTGGCTGTAGCTCCCCTGTTTAAAATGATCATCAAAGACGCAAAAACTATTATTTTACTGCAATTATCAGTGTTCAATCTAGAGTGCGTTTTGTGCGTGATCACGCACTGATTTTCAAAATCACGCACTCTGAAAAATGTTGTGCGTTTTTTTCACGCACTCATTTTTCAAAATCACGCACTGTATTTGAGGCAGTGCGTTTTTAACATAATTAGAATTTGAATATATGATAGCGATATATGGCAAAATTGAATATCTAGAAGTTTGGTCGATATCCCTTTTAATTTTACCACGTGTTATCATTTCATTTATGCTTCATGTTTAAGCTGAACGGGACTGTAGCAACTGAAATTCGAAAATTGCTCTCTAAAGGAAGATTATAATTTTGAGCTTAAAACATTTGAACTTGTAGTTATAATTTCTTAGTGACAAGGATCGCGGTTTCATGTCGGTAGTTATCTTTATTTTCTCAGATTTGTTAACGGATTAAATGAGGTCAAATCAAAGATTTATTAAAATTGTCATGCATGTATCGTTTGAAATCAGCGGTCGTCCTATCGCGACTTTTGGGATGCACCACTAACTTTTCAAAGTTAGCAGCCTCCTTCTTGACTAAGCTTTTGCTAGTTAATGTGTGATATTAACATTCGTTGAACATTCAAAACTCTTCATATTTTTTGCTCGCGCCAAACTTGTTGTGGGCAAGGGGGGCAACTGTTCCGAAATCGAAAAAATTGCCACCAAATTTATGCTGTCACAGTAATAATGGTTTATATATTGTTTTCTGCTTTTATAATCCATTTAATAATAGGATATAGCAAACGCACTAAAGTGAGACATTTTTATTTTTTATAGCGAACCTTGGAGGATATACAAAGAAATATTTGTGGTGTGACCTTTTTTTTTTGGTTGGGCAACAAACTTTTATGAGTTTGTGGCGCGAACGCGATCATGAGGCCTTAATCGTCGATAACGAGTTTATGTCAAACGCTGTGCATAATTATTCGTTAAACACTATTTTATGCATTTTCACATTGTTTTATTCAATTCATATACCGGTAATCCATATACATATATAGATGTTTATATATGAAATATTTTATACGTATACGGATATGGGTGCATACATGAATTTATCACGCACTGATTTTCGAATTCACGCACTCCCGAAAATTGAGTGCGTTTTTCCACGCACTAAATCACAATCCTAGATTGAACACTGAATTATCATTATCTTTTAGAAGTACATTGACACAGTGCTTCAACATAGCACGTGGCTGCCTTATATATGGTGCCTTATATATATATTACTCATGTGCCATTACACACATAGCTACCCTGTATTACTTCAACCTGGCTTTGAAGTTCACATTCAATCATGTTTTCAAAATAATAAGCGCAATAAGACATACCGATTTAACGATTAAATGATTCAATAAATACAGAACGATAACTATCCGTCACAAATTGTTAATCAAAACATCAACAAAATACCGTTTCTTACATCTACATGTATATTCAGTCTTTGATATTTATGATACAGAATGACTATTCGTCAAAAAATAATAATCAAAGGCAAACATCAAGAAATACCATTTCTTACATCTATATTCAGTCTTGAAAATTCATGTAACACAAACATTCAAATACAGTTTAAGTACATAAAATAGTTTTACCTTGAATATCCTGCTTCTGGGCGGATATCAACTGCGATACATTCAAGAGATCGTTATTGGCAAACTGCGCTGGCGAGAAAACATTGCCTGCGGGCTGCTGTTCCTGAAAATAAAATACAGAGTAATCAGCTAAGCAAGTGGAATCCCCGCGTACTTGTTTAATGGATCAACACATTTAACATAAAACATGATTAATGCTATGATTAATGCTAGCTAGAGATGTTATCTTTATTCATTTCATAGTTAAATTGCATTAAATACACATATTCCAGCTTTTGAATTATATCATACATGTGAACATATACTATGCATGTAGGTCAATTTCACATCTAAGTCTGGACCAGGTTCCCGTTTGATATAACATTGAAACCTAGTCTAGACTTGGGCTGTGAAATTTGCCCATAAAGAATCCAGCGCATTGCATTATTATTAAACAAGATAACACATATTTAACAACAACAGCAACAACAACAATTACACCAAAGACATACCTTTCCATTAATTTCAAAGAAATATCCGGCAGGTGCACTCTGCTCTGCTCCACCCGTTCCCACTATGCCTCCCCCTCCCCCTCCATTCGACGCACCAGAAAGCACTTGAGCCAAACTGGTTTCGATCAACTCATCGGCCCTGGGACCTCCAAGTGCTAACGGGTCGACCGTCGGATTCGAACCTATGAACTCGGGGTTGGGTGGCACCTGGACAAGGTGGTATTGGCCGTTTTCCTCGCGCAGCGTGAATTTCGGATGGGCTTCTAAAGCAGGGTCGCTGTTTTCGCTGCGTAGAATGATTTGATTATCTGTGAGGGGAAAAAAAGAAAGTTAATCCATAAAATATTGATAGGGGTCTGCGATGGGTTACATTTAGGTTGATTCATGTTAATTAATGAGTGATTTAACGTCTTTGATTCAACCAAATAGAGAACCATCATGTCAACTATACATTATAAAACAATTAACCATTAGCCTACATCGTCCAATTTACAAAGAGAATGACACCTATCCTATTTCTTTAACATTTTCACTCTCTTAAACAACACTCACTGGCCGTACCCAAATATGGTAGTGGTCCATGTCCTCCTCCACTCCCATCACTGCCCTCCCCCTCTTCCTTCCCCATCCCTCCAGCAATAGACGTCATCGTCCGGGATCGGCCAAGGAATGACGCCAAGAAAATGCTGATGCTTATATATTTATAACTATAATATATACTCACTGGCAGTGTCCAAATACCGCAGAGTCCCCCTGTCCACCTTCTCATCTCCCGCCACTTCACCCATCACCTCCTCCCCCATATAAACTCATTATATACTATATGGATAATAGTATAAGTTACAAATCATATTGGATCGAAATTATTTACGACAAGCCACAAACAAGAATTAAACTGCACTGTAATGAAGCCTGAAAAACGAGTTGATCCTCATACAAATACTCACTGGCAGTGTCCAAATACAGCAATGGCCCCTGCGCAGCCCCATCACCCCCTCCCCCGCCCTCAGCAATAGACGCCAACTGGGCGGGGTCGGCCTTACTAAGCGCCAAGACAGTACCGATGCTTATATGTACATGCTGTATTACTCATTAAATTCTACTGAATTTTGAATGTTATTTTTTTATTTAATTTTCTTTATACTCACTGGCAGTATCCAAATACAGCAAGGGTCCCTGCGTAGCCCCATCACCACTCCCATCACCCCCGCCCCCAGCAATAGACGCTAGTTGCGCTGGATCAGCCTTGCTGAGCGCCATGACAATACTTACGCTTATCTATATAGCTATAATATATACTTACTAGCAGTGTCCAAATAGAGTAGCGGTCCCTGCGCTGTCCCATCACCCGCTCCCCCTCCTCCAGCAATAGACGCCAGTTGCGCCGGATCCGCTTTGCTGAGCGCCATGACAATGCTCTGCGCGAACCGGGATGAAGAATTGGAGGGCGCGTTTGCGGGAAAGTGCGCTGGGTAGTCGGCGCGCTGCTTAAAGCGGAAGGGCGCGGCTAGGCGCGGCTTGGTGGAGATCATATTTCGAGTCTGAAAATAAACATCATCACTGATATACCGGTAATCAAGGGTATTTATTGCGCGACGGAACAAAACTATAAAAGATTAATAAAAGTGTTTTCTTGAAGCGGAAAGGCGCAACAATGAGATGTTTTGTTGATATCATGCTGTGCGTCTGAAAAAAAGGTAAATAATAATAAAGTGTTTTCTGAGTGCCATGACGATGCTTTGGGCGAACCGGGACGAAGATTGAGAAGGAGCATTGGCGGGAAAGTGCGCGGGGTAGTCGGTGCGCTGCTTGGAGCGTAAGGGGCGCGGCTTGTGGAGGCTTGGTGGAGACCATGTTGCGCGTCTGTGGATGTGGGTTGAAAGATAAATGATATCAAATGAAAACCTGGGGGTTTCTAAAACAGTAACGCAGTAATACATCTAAACCTAAGTTTATTTTTAAAGAATTGATCAAATGATTAACTGATATTGTACATTGGCTTGTAAGTGTGAGTAATATGTATGGCTAGTTGTGTAGATAGATTAATTAGGAGCCATTTTGTTACTGGAGCAACATTGTTTAAGATTTTTGATAAAACTGAAGGTACATGACAAATACAATACATTCGACATAATCACCTTGGGTGGATGGATCTGATTATGTTTCGCTTGGCAGTGCTTGCGTAGGTTCGAGTCCAAGTTGCATTTATACGGACACCAAGGGCACTTGAACTTCTTCTCATCCGAGTGCACAGCCATGTGGCGCTTCACCTGGAATATATTATCATCATTCATTTAGGGGCTTCGATATACAGGTATACCGTATAAGCGTTTTCATGTTAATCAGGTTATCAAATCAGATCAATTATGACTACAAAACCGCTTCATTATTTGGCCAAAAAAAACACAGAATCGCGAGTAATTTGATGACAGTTTAGTTATTTGTTTATGGGTCTTGTACTCAATTTGAAAATAGGATTTTCTATGCAAAATCGCTTTTTCGATATTCCTTATTATTCTTATAGATTTTCGTAGTATGTGTTTACATAAGATATCGCTCACTAATATAATACACTGAATATCATTTTCGTATCGAACTTTTAAAACCGTGAAAAGCAAATAACCTTAGCCTTATCGAGAAACTTCTTGCCACAGACAGGACACGCCTCCATCTTTTCGCCGTGGATTTTCTCGTGCGCCGTCAGCTGAGCGTTGCCTGGAAATCACAAATAGACGATAAGCTATAAATGCTTGATTACTTAAACGAAAAGTACATTCATGTGTGAACCTCTATTAACCGTCTGTTTAAATAATTCATGAACATGCCAACATGCATAAAATGGAAACTTTCAACGTACATGTAAGATACTTTTAGTATGTTACAGCAAGGTTTGTTATCTAAATTATCAGGTCGAAGACGTCTTCTCATTCGGCGATGTCTCCGAAAACGGACACGTCTCCGAAAATGGAGACGGTCGCATGTTTTTTTTTACATTTTATGACATATTTTTGAAAGAGGGATTACTAGATTGAACCATTCGGGGAACCATATGGCAATATTACTCTTATAATTGTTTCATTCTACTTACAAGGGAATCCGACACCGCATATCCTACACATATACGGATTTTCGCCCTTATGCCTTCTCATGTGGATGTTGTAGGTCTGCTTCGTACCAAGCTTCACGCCGCAGATTTCGCACTCGAAAGACTGCACTATGCCTCTGTAAGATAAAGCTTAAAATCAGTATCTGTTACAAGCCCTTAACCTTTAAGTCGGGACATACATTGTACAATGTACGAGGGTACGGCAAGACATACGTAGCGTTGCCTGATAACCTTGCAATGTGTAAAGTGAATTGATGTTCAGTTTATGTTTGATGAGACGTTCTTCTTACTAGACTCACTCATTACGAGGCTGGTACTTAAACCGTAACCCCTCCTTTTATATGAAAACCGCTGTGCGAAATAGGACGAAATGTAGTTCGTATTTGGTGTTACCTTCATGAATGCAATAGACAACTTTACATGTTTATATTTACTTAGCACATTTAATTATGTAGAAGGGCATTTCACGAGTTTAGCTTGTAAATGTGTTCCCCATTTGACATGCATAATTATATGTAATATTTTCTAGCTTGCAGAAAAGAGGAACACCTTATTTGGTCGTGAAGTCCCCTTCTATGTATATGTTACCGTCAATCTATGAAAACCGCGTATGTCTACATACGCTGATTTTTTTAGGCAATGTCGACATACGCTGGTTCAATCAGCGTATGTCGACATAATCGGAAATTTTTCAGGCAATGTTGACATACGCTGAAAAAATGCTCCAAAAATTACACAGATTGACTAAAATGGTTCTCGGAGATTATTTGAGCAATAAGCAGTGAGCAATGTCCTAATTGTGTTTAGGAATATAATAGTTATGGATTATGTTTCAGTTTGTTATTTTATTAGTTGAGCTCAATCAATGGATTAATGATATTTGTGGTATAATCAAAGCCTAATAATAGGATTATGGATGTGAAAGGTTTAGTTATTTAAAGTTTGTTTGTTAAAAGACAAAAAATAATACAATTGTGTTTTTTTTGTATATTTACAAATCATAATCCCAATATGTATAATAAATGTTTAAAATCGGAATATAATATCGACTCAAAACAATGATGATTAAATTTTGAAACAAAATTCAAACTTGTTATTCACTTATGTTACTTAAAAAATCGAACAGCAAACAATCTAAAACATAGAAATAATATTCAAAATCAAATTTCATATATATTAAAAATCTGAATGTATTTTTTTAAATCGTATGCCTTCAAGTTAGTCAAATAATATAACTAGAAGGTCAGTGACCTTGGATCCCCCGTGAACTTCAACAATTCGTGGATGCAGGATGGTCAGTTTTTACTATAATTAACTTTGGAAATAA
>LQRL01165367.1:908-16673 GCA_001703475.1 Hydroides elegans
TATTGTTTATACATGTAATTGTTCGTTAATACATGACACGACTTCTGATGCATGTAATGGACATTTGGAAAAATCTCAAAAATGCTAATATAAATAAGTTTCAATAGCAGTTTATTTGTTATACTGATAAATGCAATCAGAAAAACGCACATGTGTTTGATTACAGGAAGCCCTACCGCCTACTTCACGATAGGAATCGTAATTGCAGCGATTGTAGTTTTGCTGATAATAGCCTATCTCGGATTCCGTTTGTACCGGCTAAACCACAAACGTGAAACTATCGAGGTCACCGCTCTAAATCAAGCTACAGGCAAAGAAGAAGGAAGTATGCACTCATCGGCACATAGTATCTATGATGAAATCGGCACGTATGAACCCACCACAGCAAAACGCGCACAACCAAAAGCACCCTACATGTTTCTGACGAGCGAAAATAACGTGTATGATGAATATAACACCCAAAGTGCAGGCCAAAACAAAGACGAACCCAATCAACCGTACTCTGGCCATAAAGTAATGTCGCTTCCTAGTGATCTTAATGCAATGGGTATAAGGAACAGCCCGTCTTTGGAAGAAGAGACCTATGTTGATATGCTACCGAATGCATTGGAAGTGCGGGCAGATATAACGAATAAGCGTGTTTGCATGGAAAGGTAATATCAAAATTCTACAAAATACATATTTAAGTCAGTTTTGTCTGTTAAGTACATGTGTGTTATATAGTTTTTTAATCAAACATTTGAAATAGAAACGCATTATCATAATTATTATTTTTATCATTACTCTAAGGTCAAAGAGCGTAAGTGATGTTGGGAAGCCGAGAAATATCGTCACTGCCAAAGGTAAAATATATAATAAATATATACTTTATTGATTAAAATCTACAGTGAGTCTAATTGAGATACTACATATATTAATAGCTGAATGCTTAAAGCTATAATTTGAGTTATTTGTGAATATAATTAATGTAATTTTATCTACATTAAAGGAGATGAACGTGCAGTGAATCCTGTGGGAAGTGCTTATGGAAAGAAGGTTATTGTCAACGCACAAGCGCATTGAAGTAAGGAACATCTGACTCAAAAGAACCAATTATGTATTTTGTTATATTATTGCCTGATGAGTGAACCAGAGGCACTTAATATGTTCAGTTTTTCTATGGAACAATTATGATGTGTGCCTTCAATGTTTTTTATCAAGATAGTAAGTTCAATTATTATTGTAAGCTTAGGGCATATGAAACCATTTGTTTTTAATTAAATGCTATAAAAGTTTATCGTATATATTAAATGGCAATTAGTAATGCGATGCCAGTTATACATAGTACGAGTCGTTGATAAGCAACTGTGTTTACAAATTACGGTTTCATGTTTAAGACTTTGTTGGAAAATTAAATAAAATAATAGGTTTTATATTTCCATTAATGATGTTTAGTATGTTATTCAATTAATCAAGTCATTGTATTAAATGTCAATTAGCCGTTCGTTGTGTTTCTTAAAATCTATAAATTAATGGCTAATGATAATTGAAATTGTACCTTCAAGTCGTCTCTATACTTAAGTAATACTGATTATATCAACAGAGACGAACGGTTGCTTGAAATTGATGTCA
This sequence comes from Hydroides elegans, assembly GCA_001703475.1. Taxonomy (NCBI): domain Eukaryota; kingdom Metazoa; phylum Annelida; class Polychaeta; order Sabellida; family Serpulidae; genus Hydroides; species Hydroides elegans. Next base: position 2,520 of record LQRL01165367.1, read on the forward strand.
ATTGTTATCCTATTTGGTTCTATATGTTCGATAATACTGATATTCTAAACAATTTCATTAATTTGTATGCCAATTAATTTTTATACATATTCTAGCATAGATTGCACTTAATTGAAAACTATATATTAGATGTTTACCTTATTCGACGTTTGAAAGTAACCTGAACCTGGAACAGTAAAGTATATGGTGAATGTTTGGTGTTAAATGTAAAAAATGTTATGTCAAATATGATTATTTTGTATTTAGGCATTTCAATTTTATCAAATTGGCTTGACACCTCTTAGGCAACAAATCATTGGGATCTCGTGTTTGGTGAAAGCCTTATTAAACATAAATCGCGTCATAATCCGATTGTTTTATATTTATCACTGTAAAATGAATAACTTCAATTTCCCTATTGGTTTGAAAAAAAAAACAATTATATTTACCTTCCCATTCCGAAGGAGTTTAAACCCTTCAGGTCTGTTTTGACAAATTAACTATTTTCAACTGTCATGTCATGTATTGCAAATATGCTTAAATAAACTGATGATTTTTAAGACAAAGATTTTTAAGGCGAATTTTGCAAATTACTATATAAATTACTAGATATAAATTCGACTACTTAAGTATTTCAAAAGTACATTTTGTAATGATTCAATGCCGCGTACATCCTTGTTCTTTTTGGGTAAGTTAATGATTCAGTTAATACTGATTTTATCCTGTTTTGAAAAAGTGATCGCATGGATTCTTCTCCTATAGTCGTTTTTTCTGCTGTCCACACTTAAGTTCATTTAAGCAGCTATGCATTTAGAGACAGCTATGATTTAGAGACATTTTGAGAGCCTTTAGATTGGTTTGCTAACAAGTTGGACCGTGTAAAATATTTGTCGAAAATAAAAAAAAATCGGTAATTTTCAACTGTAATGCACACATTTTGATAGTTTATATTAAAGCTTTGCCATACAAAGGCCCTGCTTAAACTGTTTCTTCGAATTGTTTAAGACACTACTTTATATACAGGAAATATACGAGATCAAACGTAGACATACATGTATGATTTGTTACTGATTAGAAGCCTTGAAAATATGACGCCTCGAGCTTATATGTAAACTATATAATGGGTATGAAAGATGATTTATATTTTATATGGTAACTTAATTATTTTAATGATTTTCTTTACAAAAAACGTTTATAGATTGCTATGCACAAAACTGTTTGATTATAATTGTTATAACGTATTCTGACAACATACAATGTAGTCCAGATAAATATCTACATTTGGATGAATAACATGAAACTATAAATATGAAATCCAGCGACTGAAAACTATTTCTTGTTTTAATTGTAACAGATGAGTCGCTGTTGAAATATACGAACAATACTGACAATAGGAGGTTAAAGAGTAAATTATTTTGCCTACTCTAAAAATAGCTATATTTAACCATGTATGGTGGTTTATAAAACATTATTTTTTGATTAGATTTATAACACAAACGAATTTTAAGCCCTGTAATTAAAGATTATTGATTACAGTTATATGGAACGAAATGATAATATCACTATTTTCAAAAAGTCAGAGTTGCCATGCACAGCAACCCGAGTGCATGAACCATTTTTGACATTGCAAGTCATTGGACAACCTTCGATGAATTTGCTTTCTTAAGCAAGTGAATGATCTGGTCGACAACTAGTAGCATTGCCTTTTGTTTGCGACAACAGACGAGTTCAATGTCTCCAAACTTTCTACCACAACAAAAAAGAGTCTTGTCAAGAGATGTATCGTTAAAGTCGATGCCTCGTTCTAGGAAAAAGTTAGGAATTGTTCGATCTTTGCCTTTGGTGATGAGAAATCGCAATTGCTTGTAAATTGTAATCGTCCAGTCAACCATGTCTTCACGAAATGCATCTCGACAGCCCAGACATGACCTTTTTGAAAGTCCGGGTTTATCAAACTGTTTGAGGACAAAGAACAAACATGTCTTTAGCTGATACGATGTTACAAGATCCTCAAGGTCATGGCATACTCCAAGTTTGATTAATTTAGGGATTATTGGAGACATGAAAATGTTTTTGCGCATAGATTTTGCAAGTTTGTATCCTAAGCGAATCGACTCTGGGAGATCATTTATGAGCAAGTTTTCCCATTTAGAAAGCGATAGGGCATACTTGGTTTTAGCATATTCGCTTTTGATAGATATATAGTGGTTTGAGTCTATTTTTGACGTTTGTTGAGAGAGTTCACGAATCAATATATTGTTAGAGAACGGAAACACCGGTACAATATCGATTTTCACTCGAAGGTGTGGATACTGATTACCACGCCAATCAACATGTATATATGAATAAGAACGTCCGATTTGAAATCCAATTATCTCCACGGGAAAACCTCTTGATCTACATTTTTCTTGCATAGTTTCCTTTTGTGTTTCGAATACATTTTGCAATAGTTCGTGAAATGCACCATTATTTAACTCATGTTCTGCAATAATAGACTTAAGAATATGATTTTGTTCAATGTCTCCTCTTTCTGAGAATGATTTACAAGTTACTGCTCCTTCACAGTTGAGTCTATTGTATGATATATCAAAATACCGGGACAGATTTCCGAACAATAGTTGAAAGTCATATTCATCAGGGGAACATCTGGTCCCCTCAGCAGCACTCCCCACTAGCTGTGGATTGCATTTTAGAAGTGTCCTATCGAGTTGGTTATCTCCATGGCTTTCCAATATATTGCCGTAAATTTCGACTAGTGCATGAACTGCGTTTTTTATCTGTATAGATTCCCCTGAAGGCTCTTTCAACACAATATCGATTACTTGGATAATTGTACTGACGAAAGCTTCCGGAATTGTCGAACTTTTTTGATTAATGATTGATGATTCAGTATTGGGCACATCGATGTTATGAGGCGTTGTAGTGTGGGTCCTTAATAGCTGTTCAGCACATGATCCTTCAACGGATGGATGTTTAAGATGCTCTGGATAAACCACGAGTAATGAATCTTGTGTATCAGAAGCAGTTAATTCCCACAAACTGTTAATCTCACGTTTGATATCACGAGAACAACCCCATTCAACCACAGCAGAAAGAATATTTTTCACTTGTTGTTTGTTCAATGCGATTAATCCGCACTGAATCATTTTAATCATGTGGCTAAGCATCGTCATATTGCCATTGTGTATTGCCATGATAAAACAATGATATAATCTGGAAGAAGACAGCTGTGCTTTAGCAAACATATGTTTATTTTCTGTTATAAATTGCATCGTTGTAATATCGTTATTTAGAAATATCGTAAATAGCGTGTTTTGAGGAAGGTGATAAGCCGACACAAGCTTTAACTCAAGAAACCATTTTGCGACGCCATTACACAGCACAAAGTCGAGTGACTCGTGACATACATCAGCTTTATGGCACTCATTGTTCACAATTTCCAGTTGAGAAAACCCAAAGATATTAAGGGTTCTACTTAGTCTATTAAGTATTGTCTCCCTAAAAAGAATCAAGCAAAAATGGATTAGATTCATTAAATGCAATATATTCAACACACATCAACTCACTTTTTAATAAGATATCAAGATTAATTAATTGAAATAGACATTTAAAATAATTTTAAAAATGCTGTTCTTCGTACACACCTGTACCTAGATAAATATATTGAATAAAAGATACCTTGGATATCTCCGAACGAGATAAAAAACTTGAATGGCGTAAATAATCAGCACCCAGAAAGGCATTTCATGTATGTGTTCATGATATATACCAAAAATTAAACTCCATAACGTAGCCAAAAGCAATGAAAACACAAGTATTATAAGGGGTTGCTCATTTATTAATCTATATCCTGTGATCCTTATACAAGTAATTAAGATGCGAGTAGTGCATAACTGAATGTGATGCCTACATTTGGCAGCTAAATATATGCTACTGCTTATTCTAATTAATATCCAAGGAATAAGTATGCTCATGCTAGTAAACATAAAAATTGATAGTTGATCTTTAAAACGCGGAGGTGAATAACCTGCAAATAATATACATACCCTTAATATTACATAGTTGCGCAAATATATGTCTAGTTCTATGGAAATAACGTAGTTTTTATATTGATTTGATAGCCATAAATAAAAATAGTTATCAGACTTAGAATAGGTTAAGCATAATTGAATATCGATGTGAGAGAGTAAAATGTATTAGAAAAATCAGTCTTACGTTTATAGAACTTGGGAAAATCTTTTAAACTCGGATGCGGTTTATCTGCAAAAATATAGAAAATAGTATTGTTAAACATATATTCATTGTGCTATGATATTTACATATTTTAAAGAAAATATCTTAAGTGTACATTAAAAGTGTTCGACACAACTCTTTGTGATTTGCATGACTCCTTGTCGGTACAAGAGCATCGGAAGATATTTTGATTAACTACCCATGATAACTATAGATGTCACTGATACATGTTTATGTAAACAATAGTTTTCTTTATATGTATAAAGATATATTGTCAACCCGACCACACGGCTGTCCTACGCTGCGCGCTTACTACTTGAACTAAATCGGATCGATGCATAAATAGTTCTGCACTACTCTTTAAGCATATGTAAGTATCTATAATGATAGAATACACAGTAAAAGTCGAATCGGTGTGCCTGGTGCTGTAGACCCATATATTTAATTGTGACGTGACTATTTAAAATACGTAATTCTTTTCACTACAGTAACGGAGAAAAGTGTTAAGAATTACAGATATATTTTATATTAAAGAAATAATTACCTTATACATTTGTATTTTAACATTTGATATTGATATTAAACAGGTAGTGTCTAGCCTGGAAATTGAACATAATTAAAAAAGGATAAGCAAAAAACTGTAAACGTTACATAATTTAAATAATTATGAAATATAATTTGCACAAGATGATCATGTGATTATTTGATTTACTAAAAATGAGTTTGAGAACGAATTTAAAGGTTTACAACAAAACACATGTGTTATTATGAAAAAAAAAGATTATTATACTTTCAAAGGAGCTAAAATGTCTATGACGAATGTTATCATCAAAATCCGCATATTAAGCAGGGTGCAATTTAACGAAGATTTTTTTTAAACGTGTTGATATTTAGACCCCACAAAATGAAATTTTCTTTCGTCAAGGAGCGGCACAAACTGTGTCACAATTGGATGTTGTGTAAAATATCATTTCTCACTGTTGATTGGAGTTTATATCACCAAGACAATTATCTTTGTGATGTATGTTAATTTTAGACAATTTACAATCAATGTGCTTTGGTACTTTAATGATTTTATAATTGCGTTTTCGCATCTGTCGTTGTGGTTATTGACGAACTGATTTGGCAGAACCACGCAGAAAAGATTTTGGATATATTTGACGCGCATGATTATGACGCAACAAATATGTGTAGCAACAAAACCTAGGAACTGTTTACTTGTGAAGAAACTAATTCATTGGTGAAATAATATAATAATGGATCAAAAGCGCGACAATCGGGTTCAGTATAGCAAGTTATTTACAGATAGGTTAATTATTTTTTTTCACAAATTAATAAAGATGCTATATTTATATTACACAAAATAATGATTTTATAATTCCTATTATTACTACCCTACGGTATTAATTTGTTGATGTTTTTAATTCAGATCCATTTTTCATGACTTTCTCGTTCGTTTTAATTTCGAAATATATACCATTCGGTGATCAGCACATTCATTAACTTATATAAACCAACTCACACATTATGCCATATCTCGCATGAAAGATAATAAAACAAAACCACAAGAATTGTAAACTGCTTTCCTGATTTCGACTTGATAAATCTTCCTAAAACACAAACTAAAGTTTAATGCAGAAAAACTAGCTGTCAGTTTCGAATATATAAACCTCGCATGACTTTGAGACCCTCGCAAGCTCGGGCCTCAAATGATATGTAGCGGGCTTCAAATTATAAAATGCGTGCTTCAAATGAAAACATCGGACCTCATATATCATTCACGCCCGCTAAAACAACGTGATTGGTATATTAAACATTGGGGTATGGCGCTCTACGATAGCTTAATTTATAATAATTAACCCTAAAAAATAATGAAAAAGATTGGAGATATCTGGAGAAATGTGTGTTATAACATTTCTTTAAAAGTTCATAATAAAGATTCAAAAATAAAATGTAAATGTTAATTATGAAAACAAAGCGTGCTGACCTTCTGAAAAACATTAACTGAACGACTCTTATGGATAGCATCAAGTGACTTTGGACAAACTCTTATATCCACATAAATCGACAGGTCAGTTTTGAAAGCAAATTTCACTGAGGTAGGTAGTTTTTTTTCGAAAATAACAGTACCACGCTACGTTACATAAAAGTTACGCAAACATTACACAACTATATTTCAAGCTTCAAATTCTGAAAAGTATTCGATAAAATATTGAAATTTATGCAATAAAAGAAATAAAATCCAAAGGATTGTAATGAAAATGGTTATTGGTCATCTGAATAGGGAAAAGTAATGCCTATGCCCTTTGGGTTTGGGCATTACATTTACTTTACCTTAGGGGATTTTTTTATTATTTCAAAAATAATGAAATAAATTTCAAGATAGACTAACCCTGGTCAGATTTACAAGCATTGGATTCCGGAGTTAGAAGAGCATAGCAAACCACTGCAAAAGACGGGATTCATTAATAAATCGACATAAAGATAATAATATAATAAATTGTTTGTTCTTATCCTCCCTGGCGCCTCCCAATTGACGTTTATAGTCAAGAACATCCATATTTAATGATTTTGGAATATTACGCTGTGCCTTATTTATAACAATATTAACAATAAAAACACCAACAAACACTACATGCTTGCAGAAAAAAAACGGAAAATTATTGCACGAGGGAGACAGTCCGGGAGGGACCAAAGAAATTCTGCTTAGATATTTATCAAAAATGTATACACACATTAATGGACAACTGTTTAATGCTTAATAAATAGAAGTAATTTTCTTATTCAACATTAAAATCAGTTTTTTTCAAGCATCCGAAAGTTGATTGATCAAACCGGTGATTTAAAAAAAATATATGTTTCTAATGCTGAACGTTTGAAGTCGAAATGTCTTACCAAAGTTGAGAGTCAAAGATATATCATATCATCCTGCCTAATATTGTATGATGAAATCGCATGCTTTATTTATATGCTATTAACAAATTTATACAAATTATACGTTTGAAGATTGTTTAGCAGTTATAAAAAAAGTATACTTACGTGCCATCATGACAGTTCCAAAAACAGTACATAAGATGTCTAAGAAAACCGTTCTTTCCATGTTTGTTCCAGTGAAAACCGTCCTGACAAGATTAACCAATGACAACGAAGTAAATCATAAATGCCAAATCAATATGCAAAATAGTAAGTTGATACATTCACTAAATATGTTCGTAAAATAATTCGTTATAATATTGTGTGAAATAAATAATTCGCCATTATTTGACCAATGATCTGATTTGGTTAAATATTTGGTTGCATTCTTTGGTTGTATATTATAAACTAACAATATGTATAATTATAGTATTTCTTGGAAAGTAATTTACAAGGTATCAAATTTAATCTTAATACATTAATTTAGAGATATCTTGGTATTTATCTAGTTTATGGATGTAAAAATATCAACTGAAAAATATATTTTGTAAATGTACGTATGAGATGCTCTTTTAATTTATTAAGTACATGACAACATCAATAAGGATAAAATAAATAAAACGCAAAATACGGAGAATGATGCGATTGGTACAAGTGGCAATTATTCACTTAGAAAAAAAACTTGCTAGAGACATAAGTGGCTATGTACTTATTTCGAGTGTTGACAATGTTGAATGTGTATTACGTATCATATTTTGCAATGTTAGTGTTCATAGCATTTTTTAAATGAATATATAGATAAATCAATTCAATCACAGTATATTTTGTTTCAATAACAAGCCATTTGATACCTCAACCTCCAACCCTCGCTTTCCGTTCATATATCAATTTCCACTCATATCATTCGTATCATTGGTTCTGTCTCTGTTTTCTTTTGATATTTCCTTTTTTTCAACAATGTCCTCTTTTCTTTTAGTTATATAACTAAGAACGCAATATCGGCCACATGAGAATCACTATGTAAGAAATCGGTCTCATTCCCTACACTCATTTTTAAAGTAGAATCGTTATATCACTAAAAAGTACGCAAGACGTAACATGGGTTATGTTGCTTTATTGGCTCATAAAAATTCGGTTTTTTGCCGCGTATTATGCCTCCAAACTATTTGTTGACCCTTAAAACCATATTCTAGACAAATCATTCATTTTAATCAAAGACGAATTGAATAGTTCGGACATCTGACCTTTATTTTCTAACCTAATCCTTCTGGTTATGTCTACATTTTAACATTTCTTGCTAGATCTTGACAGAATGCAGTTGGTGTTGAAGACGAAATTGTCTGCAATTGCGTTATTGTGTCGTCGCTATGTGCAAACGAAATTAACGACATTCATGACAAGTTGTTGCCCCGTTGATTTGACGTCATTGCGCAGAAAGCACTGTCGACATCATGGGAGTGACGAGTTATGACACCATTGCTTCGATGTATTACAAATACGTTTATAACTCCGTGGTTAAGATGAGCTGGGGCATCATTGCTCCGTTGCCTTGGTACAGACGGCGTAGTCGATATCCTTGCATTGACGAGTTGTTGCTCCGTTTCGCTGACACCATGGTGCATATACGTTGATAACCCCGTGGTTCTGATGAGTTGTGGCACCTTTGCATCAACGCCAGGAAGCAGACGGCAGTAGCAACATCTTGGCAAGGGCGGGGTGTGACATCCTTGAGTCAACGCTATGGCCAAAAGGCTTAGGCGACATCGTGGCAATAACTAATTGTAGCATCGTTGCATCAATGCTAAAGGTGCAGACGGAATTAAAGGCATCCTGAATAAAATGACGTGTAGCTTGTAGCTTGTTCCTTGGACGCAAATCGTGCAGGCAGCGTCGATGCAACATCCTGGCTATAATGAGTAGTGGCACTGTTGCATCGACGCGAATCTTGCAATCAGCGTGTACGATATCCTGGCTATGACGAGTTGTGGCGATGTTGCATCGACAGAATTTGTGCAGACAGCGTGGGCGAAATCATGACCCTGAAGAGTAGCGGCATTGCTGCTTCGACGCAAATCGTGCAGACAGCGTGGGCGATATAATTGCTATGACGAGTAGTAGCACTATTGCATCGACACAAATCGCTCAGACTGCGTAGGCGACATCATGGCTATAACGAGTAGTGGCACTGTTGCATCGACGCAAATCATTCAGACAGCGTTTGCAACATCCTAGCTATGCGAGTAGTGGCACTGTTGCTTTGACGCAAATCTAGCAGATAGCATCGGTGACATAACGGCTAAAACGACCAGTGGTACTGTTGCTTTGATGCAAATCGTGCAGACAACATGGGCAACGACCTGGATATGGCGAGTATTGGCAATATTGCATTGACGCAAATCTTGTGTACAGTGTAAGCGACATACTGGTTGTGACGAGTAGCTGCACTGTTGCATTGATGAACATCGTGCAGACAGCGTGAGCGACATCCTGACTATATCAAGTAGTGGCACTGTTGCATCGACGCAAATCGTGCATGCTGCCAATGACATCAATACAATGAATACAATTAATCGCACGGCGTTTGCGACATCCTTGCAATGGTTTAATGCTTACGAGTAAAGCCAAAAGACAAATTTATTAAAGATAGTGCCGATGAGTCCATAAAAGTAACATCCTTATGAAATTATGTCACTTACCTGTTCCAGTGCAGAACCAAGAGGGCGGCTGCCGAGCAGTGGTCTACGAATGTGTGATTATGTATTAGTAGTGGACCATCCTGCTGATTCTACTATTCTGCGATTTGAGTCGTCCATTCCTAAGATAATGTTGACATGCCCCATAATCAATGCTTGTCATGTCAAATACCAAATTTGATATAAAAAAAATAAAATTCCAGACCGATCGCATTGACATCAAATATAACAACTATTGTGTGAGTCAGTTATTTTCTAGAACATATAATAAGGTAGCAGTATAGATCATACACATGAATTGATTTTTTATAGCTTATATAATACACTCAACGCATAACTTAGATTTTACCTTTAATGATGAAGAATATTTAAACAATTTAAATGAAACAATTGAAGATACATGTACCTGTGTTCCAAGATCCCTAAATCCATCTAGTTTATTTATTTTGTTTGTTTGTTTCATTTTATCAAAAGTATTAGCGACTAGTGTTTCAAAGGACCTATTTATTACGCAATATGTAAAATACGTCAACAAATTGGTTTTATTTATAAAATAAGTTAGTTAAGTTAATAATGGAAAATACATACCAAAACAAATTGTGCATTTAAAATGCATCTTGCCTATTTCGACCGTTTTATTTAAAATGCTATCACTGTCATTTTTATAACATATTAAGCAGTAAGTCACATCACGTAAATCAAGTAACAGAAGTAGCATTTATGTGAGAAAGTCAAACAAAATGGTATGTACTCACGTGTTTTAACGACAATCGCGCTACCTTTACATTTCTTCTCCGCTACCTTACCACGTTTTTGTTTGACAACATACGTCTTCATCGTTGGGCTGTCGCTGATGTATCTTCCTATGGTAACACACGAGCTAACAATTCAAAACAAACAATACAAATGCAAACAACACAAAACAATTGTTATTGCATTGCATATATTGGGACGTAATAATATTATGCAGTTTAATCTTGAACAATGGTCAAGATGACACTATTGTGACGTAATAATTGAAACAGAGACTTATAAACATCGACGAAAGACAATCTTTTCCGTGCTCACAATTCAAAAAAAAAGAATAGCACCACGCGTAATGTTTCTCATTTAAAATGTTCTTTTGAAAATTAAACCATCTTCAACTTGGTGTTGTCTCCAGATTTTTATCTAGTGTGAATTTGAGATCGAAAAACACCGCTTTTTAGTGAATGGTAAAAAATGATATACTCCATTATAATGATATTCACTAAACTTCATATATCTTTGCTGGAATTACACTCTAAATACTTCCTAAATATGCCCTATGTTGGGAATGGGAGCCGATTTTGGGGCTGAAAGTCCACCATGTTAATTTGAAGATGGACAATAGATTAACAAAACGTTATCAATCTTCAAATATAAAAATTACCTTGTAAAATAATATTTGTTATAAAACAACTTTTGGTCGCCTTTCTGAAAAGCTTATTTTTCAGCGTAAGGATTTGAGGAGTTTGAGCTGTAATTTTCGAAATAAAGAAATTTTGTCATCTAATAATAAAATATTAGGTGACAAAGTTTCTTTATTTGAGGTTGAATGTATATATTTGTTGAGCTATGCAGATAATATCATAAGATGGATAAGGTGCTACTAGGGCCCATTTATCTGTAATCTTTTTCTGCCATATATTTGAATATTATATGTCACTTTAGGTATAGAAAATAGATATAGAAAATCGTATCATGGGAGCAAAATAAGTTTTACCGCATGTTTGCAAAACCTGCATATTTTCGCCAACAAAAATGTTGCAGATATTAATTGAGTCCTCACAGTTATTTTTGCAATGTCAAAAAAAATATTGGAACAACTAAGAAAAGTTATACTCACGCATTACATGTGTTCTTACTGATTCGACGAATAGGTAAATTTTACATATTTCTACTATTATATTTGTTTTTCTTCCTTTTAAAAGTTCATCACTTAACATTATTCTTGATACTTGTATAAAGAATAGATAGTCTTCCTCGGTGAATAGTTATCTATCGTTTCCTTGGTGACCAAGAAACAAAGACATTTCATTACATTACTTTAATTATGAAGTATTGATTGCATTATTATGACAATTGCGAAAATTTCAAATAATAAATAGTTAATATAAATATGTGACGCAACAATCTTTTTAATAATGGATTTCGAGTATTTGATGACAAACACACATACACAAACATCATTTAGAAAACAAGCCATCTTAGAGGGCAAAGCCCCCAACCTCCCACCCTACCGTATCATTTCCTGTTTTACCTTATTTCATTCCTTGTTTTATTTCTTCTGTTACTATCTATCTTTTTTGTTTCTCTGTTCTACCTTATTTAATTCCTTGTTTTATTTCCTCTGTTACTATCTATCTTTTTTGTTTCTCTCATTTTTCATTGATTCCTCAAATATATTTGTAAATTTTACGAGGGTGCGTAGCACCCGAAATGAAATAATGATTCTTTAAATGATCTGAAGTAAAGTCTGTGTTAGACCTTACGTAGGATCACATCGTTATAAAAGTATTTGATTAGCATATGAACACCAAGTTGAATTTAAGTGATTCTGATATTCTAAATATTTCAATAGAATACCCATACATTTTCATTTAGCTAAAAGAAAGTAATAAGCAAAGTAATTCGAATATTCATTTTTGTATAACAAACTGTCAGAAATAAGCATAACATATGTATTTTTCTTGTTGAAAAAAAAACTATTATTATCCAATAAATCCACTTGTGACGCAATAATTCAATTGTTATGCAACTAGAACAATGGATTAATTGCGTCACAAACATACTTTTCCTAGTTATTGTTTCGAAGCATAATTGTTACAATTCAATTGTTTGCGTCATATTTCCCCCGAAAAGTTGCAAATTTTTAACTTGAACTTAAAATGTTGAATTTTGAAGTTAAATTCCTAACATATCATTTATTGAATCAAAAAATAAAAAGGTCGGTCATCTACCGTATAACTTTTCACACATTCCTTTCCACTGATGTTTATAGCTACATGCTACCGTTTTGGTGCTAGGCATTGACGAAACTTTTTTTGGTCACTTTTTTTATCTAAACAATCAACCCGTTTTGGGGTTGGGGGCTAAAAATATATATTAAATGCTATATCTATGACAAATAGTAGGTGACCCAAAAACTGGTTGCGGTGACTCATTAACTGATTAGCACGTCTAGTCACAAGTTATATAGTTTTTTTTTCAGATGTGTTTACATCAAGGTCGATTAAGGAGGATTTATACAGAATTATTCTACAAAAATAAATTAACATACGTGTACACGATGAACGAAATATGAATTTAAGTAACAATAAAGATTAGTCAAGAGTACCCATCGATATATTCGGTGAAATATCTATTCGGCTGGGAAATCTTACTTGCTGGCATTTTCAAATAATAAAATAAAAATGAACATTACCTGTTTGTTATATTTCAAGAAATAAGGTTTCTTGAATACAATTTCTACACGAAATAAACTAATTTTTGACCAAATTAGGACTAAAATATAAGAATACTAGTTTTGGTGGACATTCAGAGTGGCGTGAAAGATTCAAGAGTATCTTATTTTGCTGGAACCGTTTTGCTGGCAACGACTTTTGGATTTTTCTGGCTGGCAAACAAATAATAAAGTTTTACCTGATGAATAATATTTCACCACTTTAAGATATAAATGGATTCGTTTCACAGCAAAATATGTCATATTAGACACACTTTAAAAAATATTTCGTTCGGTACTCAAGTGTAGGGTGGTGGTTAGGTTTCTAAAGAAACCTGATTGAGATGACGATTATTAAGCAATGTGTAAGGATTATTTTTTAATTCATGGATAATTAATGTTTGAATTTGATAATTAATGTAATGATTTTTTACCAGTTTTCTTAATAATCTAGGTTTTTGAGCAAGATGATTCTGACTCACATTTTAAAATCTATTTTGTTTTTAGCCCCCAACCGGGATCTAGGGGCCCGGAGGGGGCTATAGGAACGGCTTCATTTTTTGGACCCGAAAAGTTACCAAAAAAAGTTTCGTCAAGGCCTAGCACTAAAACGGTAGCATGTAGGTATAAACATCAGTGGGAAGGAATGTGTGAAATACACCAAGGTAGATGTGCGACCTTTTCATTTTTTTAAATGATGAATAATAAGTTCGGAATTTTGATTTTAAGATGATAATTTGCAACTTTTTTGAAGATATATGACGCGCACAATCATGACGCAACAATTATGTTTAGCAACAGCAACAAGTAACAGTTCAATTGTGACGCAATAAATTCATTGTTGACTTGTTAACAATGGATTAAAAGCGCGAC